>JAHWFO010015411.1:1530188-1568991 GCA_023313115.1 Rhysida immarginata
TCACTCATTACATGTTGTTACGAGTCGTTTGATATATTACATGCCATGAGTTAGAATTGAAAGTTCCAATGGTACCATATCATGCCATAGGGCACCATTAGGGCACGTGCTACTAAACCAATAATAATTATCATTATTTTCTCGTGATAGTCACTCATGGCACGTTGTTACGAGTCATTTGATATATTACATGCCATATCTTAGCATTAAAAGTTCCAATGGTACCACTTGGTACCATTAAAACACGTACTACTAAACAATTCAGACATCACTATATACCGTTATATTCATTCATGAGACATCCTTGCACGTACACGTGCCATTAGACCGATACTTGCTATCACTAGTTACTCTTTTGTATTCGTTCATGATATGTTGTGACAATTTGTTTGATATATTACATGCCATATCTTGTTATAGGAAATGTTTAAGAGGGTATCATAATGGTACCATTAAAGCACGTGCTATTAGAGCACGTACTTATTCCTGCTATCTCACGTTCGTACTTCTGCGTACTCTCTCCCATTTTAATGGATTGGTGAAAACAGACTGTGAAAAAGTTTATTCTTTTTCAAGTTGTCGTAATAAATGCTAAGCTCACTAGGAATAAAAAAATTCTCTTGATTTAGGGACCGAACTGCCCTTTTAATAATCGTCAAACACGTGCATCCTGCACGCACACCATCTCATTAACGTTTAGAGCACGCGCAGAACCGAACCATGTTCTCAACACGCGTTTTACCAAATGCCAGGATAACTCGTTTCTTCCAGCAATTCAAGACATGATTGAATGAATTGTGAGATTGCAATACATGCAATTCAATACATGCAACGCAATGAATTGTGGGATTGTCTACAGACGGACGGACGGACGGACAGCTGGACAAACCGATCACATAAGCACATTTCTATATATAGAAAATGTGCTAAAAAACATTTAAAATACTGAGATGGCGCTAGTTGTATTTTAAATTATGCTATGTTTAATTATTTGCATAGCTCAACGACACACACAAAGAGGGTACACGCTGCTGGACGGTCTATGCAAATATATGAAAATTGTTCTGCGTAATATCCATTCCTTAATAAGACAATACTAAGTCATTAATGTGAATTAAATAAACTGAAAAATGTGTATACTCTGTCCAAAGAAAGAAAAACTGGGCGTGTCCAGTTAAATTTCCAATTTCAATTGTTAAACATTGTTAATTTTACTTAGCAACAATGTCTAATAGAATGGACAGAGTATAGTCAGGGAAGAGGTAGAAAAGGAAGTGAAGCGTGTAACCGTAATAATGTACTATTTTATTCCAGCAACCGCTTTGAATTGTTTATTATAAAATGTTGAGTTGTTGCATGTCTTCGAAGCACCAAAACCAGCATGACTTCCGTTATCAACATTTAATAAAAGAAAAAATGAAAAATCTTTATAGAAGTCGTTAGTGCTCTAACGCGCATTTCGCCCATAGAGTGTATAGGAGGGTCGACCCTGCCTGAAAAAGTGTCATGCATAGCGCTGCTGCCATCTGGCAATCACGGTTGGAAATAAACAGTCATATACCACTGAGTATAAGTGCTGCACATGTCAAAGAAAGTAAGCATTCTTATTTACTCTATATTCTTTGGATACGCTTCAACCACCATTCAAATAATCGTCGTTTTGCTTACAGCTTACAGTGTTTATCCTTGTCGAAGCATGTCTGAAGAATTGTTGAAAAAGTATAGAATTGAAAAGCCAGTTTATGGCTCTGCATGGTGTTATGCAACATACTATAAAAAGAACCAGAAAAGAAACTCGACAATTATCAACCATGATTGTCAGGGATGACGAACAATGTAACTCACTAGAACCCGAAACAGCCTTATAAAAAGGAATCTAACAGTTTATAAAGATGAAGTGGTCTTTCGTTTCCTTTTCTTGAATTATTACCAAGTATTTTAATTTCATTTTACAATAAGGTTATTATTTAGTTTCAACTCTGAAAAACAGATGGCATCACCAAAGTGTATTATACATTTATAACATTAAGTCGATCCTCTATTCTTACTCTATGCATCTCGACAGACGTTAACGGACAGAAAGCGATCATGTGCTCTACTACCTAGCCACGTGGCTTTGTTTACTCCTTCGGTTTTCGAATCTACCGCCCACTATCGCTACGATCGTTTATATTTCAACAAATGAGCGAAGCTTCGCTTTCCGTTCTACCTCCTCTCTGGGACAGTTTGATTTTTTAGTTGAATTTCCGTAGGATCGTAACCACCGAGAGAGAATGTCTTCACAATGAAGGCCTCTGCTCAATTAGTAAATATAACTTGTCATGTAACAGATAAGCTGTCTAGTATTTAATAATATCTCTTGCAGTCAAGATTTTAAATAAATATTGTTGCACAGACTACAACGGTCAGGTGAATTTTCATTGCCGTCGCGTGCTTCAAGCCGGCGCCAACAATGCTTAAATGTGCAACAATAAAGCAAAACTTTGAACTGGTGTTTGTCCCTATAACGTTTTTTGGGTCGGATTTCGCATCACGGTTTTTGCAGAATGATTTCTAGCCTTAAAACATTATCATATTCAAAGAACCAGTGTCAATACTAGTTTGTTAATTAGTTCGTTCTTTGATATATCTCTCACTTTGGTACTCTCCGTCGGTAGGATTGAAAGAGTCTGGTGTTTTTCGAGCTCTTACCAAATAACGATACAATAAATTCGATCATCTGTTATCAACAAATCGACAAATTGGACCATATACGCCAGACCTTGCTCCATTAGCTTCATTTGTTTAAGTCATTGTAAAATTTTGAGTTGAAAAACGTCCATATGAGATGACGCTATCGAAAGACACGTTGTTCAGTTTATGGCAGTAGTAAGGGCAGCCCTTTGTATACCACTTCCGGCCACGCCCACCCCCACTTCCGGTTGCATGAGGCCAGTTTATATACCACTTCCGGCCACGCCCACCACGCCCTCGCCTCAGGCGGTGGTATATAAATCGGCCTCATGCCACCCTTTCTTATCAGCAGAGATGAGATCAAAAGATAAGATAAGCCCAGCGGACCGCCTTTTTCGTTGCCATGGTAACGGAGCAGCCATTTTGGATGAGAAGAGTGCCATTTTGAAAAACGGCAGCCATTTCTGATTTTCTTCATATTTTGAAACCACTTTTTTATGAATAATAATTGTGCTTTATTCAATAAAGATAAAAGGATAAGAAAGATGAAAAGATAAGAAAAAGGAGAAAAAGAAAGAAGAAGAAACGGAAAAAAGAAAGAGAGAGAGAGAGAGAAGGAAAAAAAAGATGGAGAGAGAGAGAAAGAAGAGAGGAAAGTGGAAAGAGAGGAAAGAGAAAGGAGAAGTGTTTTTTTGGGGGGGGGGGTCGCTGCCTCTCCCTCCCACCCTGTGTTTGGTGTCGGTGGTCCTGAGCCGCCTGTACTGTCGCCAGAGCACTCTTGTGGTGACAGTGCATAGGTTCCAGTCCACCCACGCCTATGCAGGCGGGCGGGCAGTTGAGGCAGCTGGGGCACTTCGAGACTCGACCAGGGCGCTGGTTCCTGTGCAGAAAGTGGAGGGCAGAGCTTAGGTAGTCGTAACACTCCATTGAGATGCCGAGCACCACCGCTACACACAGGGCAGCCGTCGCTGTGAGTCTCGAAGGGGATCTATCTGCACCCCTTTTATGCCGTGGCCAAGGGCATTAGAGCCGTGGTGATTCGGTTAACTAGGGATGGTTTGGGACCTTCCCCTGACTAGTGCAGCCACTGAGTACAGATGCTCGATAATACCCCGGGCTGGAAACCCTACTCCGCGGCCGTGCTTTATTCTGATTGGAACCAACCAAAACAATTCGCATTTGTTAATTGTCAATGGGTGAGAGAAACCCACACGTTTTCGATTCGAGTTGGCATTTATATTAGAAGGTTTGTTGTAAAGTCGTTTGGTCCTGGGTCGAATTTGGTAAAGTACTTCGGAAAAAACAACTTTATTTCTTCTTTGCTTGACAACCTTTATTTACCGTGGCCGTGTGTAGTTCCCACGATGGCCGCTGGGTGAATATGGCGCTGCGTTCACCGTTTCTTTGCAAAACGCTTTGTTTGTGCGTGTTTCCAGGCCCATTGGCCGAATGCCTAGGCTCTCGCACTGTTCACGTTAGTGATGGTGGAGTATCCGACGGGTTTATAAAGTCGGAAAGAGGTGCATGTTAAAAAAATGCGCCGCGGTTCAACCCGTTTTCACGTCGGCTTCGACAACGGCGCTCCCCAAAGGACGCTGTGTGTTTTACGAGTTCCCTCGGCGTCCGAGGCGTGATGACGAGGGCGCGCCAGTCGCTCACCTTCTCCTTCACCTTTGGCAACGGCGCGCCCCAAAGGACGCTGTGTGTTTTACGAGTTCCCTCGGCGTCCGAGGCGTGATGACGAGGGCGCGCCAGTCGCTCGCCTTCTCCTTCACCTTTGGCAATGGTGCTCCCCAAAGGATGCTGTGTGTTTTACGAGTTCCCTCGGCGTCCGCAGCGTTATGCCGAGGGCGCGCTATTCGTTCTACGACTCGCTAAACCGTTTAAAATCGCTCAATAAAGGTTTTTTCCAGCTCTTTTCGCCCGTTGTCGCGCATCCAAAGCGGTCTACGTGTTGTTTTTAAACGTTCTCGTCGTGTGATTTTCTTTTTTACGCTTTACACAGCGGGAAACATTTGCAAATGGTCGCCGCAGCGAACAGCGCTTCGTTACAGCGAGGTTGTCGGCCATTAGGCGCTCGCACGATGCGAATAAAGGTTTCTGAGCGTGCATAGAGGGTCTGTGGGTGTCTGTATGCGCAAACGTTGTGCCACGACGTCTAAAAAACGTTTCAAGGCTCCGCATAAATAAATTTATTCGACCCCATGACGCTTTAATCGCCGAGTTCACGCCTTCTGCCTGCGTGTGTTGTGCTAACGAGGGCGTCGATCTCCGCGTGTATTAGTGAAAGTCTGTGTGGATTATTCGAGTCGTAAGCTTTCTATTAACTTTGTAATATAAAGAATAACTGTTGAAGTGTATTTGCTAACTTTTTTTTTATCCCTCTCTACTCTCTACATTTTAAAGTCGTGTACAATCAACGCTTTGACACAGAAGGTGTGTATTACAATCCTCTTCACCCAGCCGGTTACGGTCGTATACAGGGTTTGCAAAAGAGCACACGTCATTCCCGTAAACAGACAGTGGAATGGTTGCAGGGTCAACCAACATATACCTTGCATAAACCGATATGTCACCATTATCCACGTAATAGAAATTACTCGAAGTAATAGAAATTATTCCGAAATCTGGTACGGAACTTCAAAAAGCGTTCGAAAAATTTTTTAAAGAAGGTGTGCCTTTAAAAGTGCACAGTGACAAAGGTAAAGAATTTCTTAACAAACACGTACAAACCAGACAAATCATTTCTTTGCTTCAGAAAGCGATTTAAAGGCCGTGGTGGTTGAACGTTATAACCGTACTCTAAAGACTCGTATGTTTAAGTATTTCACACATGCAAACACGCAGCGTTACATCGATGTTTTACCTGATTTGGTACAGAGTTACAACATGCGTGTGCATCGTAGCATATGGATGGCCCCAGCAGATGTCAAAGCATCCAACGAGATTGATGTGTGGTTAAAACAGCGTGTATATTATAATGCGGCTCCTCAAAGACCCCCTAAGCTATTAATGGGTGGTCATGTACGTATTTCTCGTGTTAAAAATACATTTGCAAAAGGTTATGAACAATCCTGGACAGAAGAGGTCTTTCAGGTGTCAAAAATCATTTTCAGAAGACCTGTTGTTTATAAAATTAAAGATTTCAACAGCGATGAAGTTGCCGGCATCTTTTATGAAGAGGAATTGCAGAAGGTGAAAAAGCCTGAAATGTATGCAGTCGAAAGAATTTTAAGATGGAGGAGGGGACGTGGGGGTATGCGAGAGGCTTACATAAAGTGGCGAAATTATCCTGCCAGCATGAACAGTTGGGTTAAGGCAACGGATCTTTTTAATATGTGACAAACAAAGCACCAGTGCACTCGCTTGCAAGACACTGTTGCCGACATCTCTCAGAATGTACGAAGAAAACGATTTTTTTGTCACGCTCCCATCCAACACGGTCGACGGCCAGGGTGTGAACACGCCTTCTCGATTCACCACTCGTTTGTCCAGACCTATTCAATTGCGTGGTGAATGGGAGGTAGGATTGTCTGAAGTCCATTTTCCTTCACTGCTCATACCTGACATCATGATATGCTACGACCCTGAAATCAGTCCGAATGTTACATTGCATCTACCGCCCTTCACATCCTTACGTTTTGTTACCCAAAATTTTGTCTAACAGTTTGATCTTTCAGAGAAGACATTGTTTGAGGGGCACAGTCGTTTCAAACCTAAACCAACGAACACTTTCGCGTGGGTGAAAGACTTGGTCATGGTTCTCAAGTACCCAAAGACGAAACTTTCCTTCAAGCGCATTGCCCGAGTGAAATCACCTCATTTTCAACCATGGTCACTTGCCGCCACCTATTTAAACGTTTAACTCGAACGCTTTGGTTTACACGTGAAATTAGTGGCTAATCAGCTTCGTTTTGCAGGTTTGACAGGGTGCGTTTTCGAATTTCCTGCCGAAGGAAATATAGGATTTTTACCGAATAGGTATCTTGATAAGAAATTGGCGCCCCCATTCACCATACCCATTAACCTGTTGAGCAAGGGTCAGGTGACAATTGAGGCATTTGACCCACCTTTCTTCCCACAACCGAAAGCTCTGCAGATTTCTCCTGGTTATTATGACACACGCGAAGAGCTTGTGGGTGCTCTGTCAAAAATGATTCCATTGCACGGAAAACCGATTTATCCACTTCAACAGTGGTTTAGGTGTAACACTTCGTTTTAAGACAAACGAAGTTGAAAAGGAACTACGTCAGGATGATGGGTCGCAACCTATAGACCTCACGAGGGGGATATATGGGTTATATTTATATACGGACCTTATTCCTCATCAGTTTGTTGGCGACACGTTAGCCCCATTATTACGTATCATCCCGGTTTTGAATGCGCTTCGCGAGTCCATATTTCACTATTATCCAGCCCCCGATTACTTACCTTTAATCAAAAAGTGCTTTCACATGATAGAAATTACAGTACACACAGATCATGGCGACCTTGTTTCCTTTTTATCTCGGAAGTCCGTTGTGAAATTACATTTCCGTAGGAAAAGTTCAAAGAGGGCAGACGTTTCATCTCTCTCTCTCTCTCTCTCTCTGTGACACATACACACAAAAACTTGACTTTTGTCTACTCTTCTCAGAGAAGAAAATGCATGAACCCTATAACCCAGACAGTGAAGCAATTTTACGTTATTATTTAAGTCAAAGGGGGCAAGGTGTGCCTGTCTTTCGAGGCACTGTTTTTCAAAGAGGAAACGGACTCGGTTCGCTTTTCTCGATGCTGTTTCGTTTTGCCACACCGTTACTGAAAACCACAGGAAAAGTGTTAGCTCGTCACGCCTTAAAAGGTGGAGTCTCCGTGTTAAACGACGTGATGCAGGGGCAGAATTTCAAACAATCGCTAACCAACCGAATGCGAGAATCTGGTGGTAGCGCCCTTCAAGAGTAGGCTACGAGGGTTCAGAGAGGTGGTAATAAGCGTGGAACTGCAGGCGTCCTCCATTCTAAACGAAAACGTCCGAGGATCAATACTCTTGAAGAGTTCCTGTTGAAAAAAAGTAAAGGCGAAAAGCTTTCGAAAAAAAAAAAACCTAGAAGGAAAAAAAACTTAAACATTCGTCCTCTTGACTCTGTCTTTGTTTAAAATGGCGACCATGATACACAAAATGAGTATGGAATGTCTCAGCTCTGATTTGGATCTCTTCTCGATTCCTCATACAAGTGGACAACAAGAGAAACGTGACGTTGTCAGTTACCAACCAGCCTCTGTCATCACACAAGATGGCCCATTGGAGTTTTACCTACCAGGGCTTGCTGATTATTTCGTGGATTTAAGCCAGACAACACTGAGTTTGACTGTGAAAATCGCAAAAATCGGGGAAGAAAGATTACCCGCCGGTGATATTACAGGTCCCGTGAACCTTTTCTTACATGCTCTATTCTTTCAAGTCGACTGTTCTCTCGGCAACACCCTTGTGAGCCACAGCAATAGTTTGTATCCTTACCGTACATACTTTGAGACACTTTTGAATTACGGACAGATGGCTAAGTTGACCCAACTCACGACTTCTGGTTTTTCCAAAGACACGAGTGGTAAGATGGAGACCATCGGTGACGAAAACAGTGGATTCAAATTACGCAAGGCATCGGCACTGAATGGTGTTTATCATCTAGAAGGACCTTTGCATCTCGATGTTTTCAACCAAACTCGGTTGCTATTGAACTCTGTCGATTTACGTTTAAGATTATACCGCAGTAAAACACCCTTTGTTCTCATGTCGGCTGTTGAGGAACCCCACTACCAAAGAAATATAGTGCGCGCCTCATTGAACGTTGAGCGCATGAAAGTTAATGCAGCAACTCTGTTAGCACATGCCAAGACACTCCAAACAACCAATGCATTTTACCCTGTCAACCGAGTGGAAATGCGCTCATCAAACATCCCCATCGGTGCTAGGAATCATGCGATTCAAAATCTCATCACAGGTCAGATTCCAACGCGTTTGATTTTTGCTTTGGTCGAGAGCGAAGCCCAAAACGGTGCCTATAAGTTGAACCCATTCAACCTTCAGCATTTCAATTTATCCTATTTCTCGCTGGCATTAGACACGCAATCCATCCCTGCTGCACAACCTTTCACGCCCGATTTTAATAGTGGTGATTACCTACGCGAATTCGTTCACACACTCAAAGCCTTAGGTTGGTGGAGAGATGACAGAGACGTGGACTTGACTTAGGCTGACTACGCTGGTGGATACACATTTCTTGCTTTTGATCTGTCTGGAGACCGTAATTACTACACGGACCGATATAACGTCATACGAAACGGGACACTCCGCGTCGAATTACAATTCTCTCAACCCCGGCCTACGTCTGTGAATCTCATTGCCTATTGTCAGTTTCAAAATCTCCAGGAAACCAATAAAGACAGAGATGTAAGTTTCCACTTTACGAATTAAAAATACGTGTACTCATGGACAATCAAGCATTTTGGCGTGCCCTCGAAGCAGTTCATTACACAGCACTCCTGGCGAGAGGTGTTTACCCATCTGACCTGCTTGCAACCCTCAAACCCATTTACCCGTCCTTGCTGATCGCCAACACCGATGACTCCAAACACCCCGGTACACATTGGATTGCTTTCTACTTACCTTCTGGAAAGCAAGCTTACACCTTTGATTCGTTCGGCTGTGTACCACCAAAGCAATTTCACACGTTTATGCTGAAAAACGCTGAAAAATGGACGTTCAACAACCTCCCTGTGCAGAGTCCTCTCAACGATACCTGTGGCCATCACTGTTTTAATTACCTGAGACTTGCTGCTCGTGGGTTTTCCATGGATGCTATCGTACGTGAAACTTATACAGATGATTTACTCTGGAATGACCTACTTGTCAAATGTGAATATCTTTATGATGAACTGAACAACGAATACGAGAATAAGACCCCCCTGTAAGTGGAATCAATGTTGTTGCCCTCTAAAAACTGTATAATTTTATATTTATGTCATGTTACTTTATAATTTTTATTCCTGTATGTTATGCAACTGTGTAAAACTTTTGTGTATTTTGTAATAAAGAAATGAAGGAATATATAATGAATTGTGTGTGTGTGTGTTATTTCATTTTATCTTTAAAAATTTAAAAATTTTTTCAAAAAAAAAAAAAATTTTTCTGTATGCAAGACATTTTTTTGTAAGTGAGAAAAAAAAAATTTATTTATTTATTTATTTTGTGTCCGAGAAAAATTTTTTTTTGGATGCGAAGGAAAAAAAAATAATAATAATAAAAAATAAACTGTAAGAATATTTTCTCCAATGAAAATAAAAGTAGGGTTTTTTAAAAAGACTTACCATTCACTGATGTTCAACGTGCAGATCACGACCTGAAAAGCGTTCTCTCGGAGTGAACAATTCTAATTCTGTAAACCTATAGACATGGAGTTAATAACTAACATTAATTTTCGACAGTGCTTCTCAGGATTAGTTGCCGGTGCTTCAGGAAGTGGTAAGAGTACATTGATTGCTGGGTTGCTCAAGTTTCAAAACGAGCTGATCGACCCTCCTCCGTCACAGATCATTTACTGTTTTGGTGCAGTTGTGCCTAGTGTTGTAAAGGACTTAAACCTACCCAACATTTCGTTTCATCCTGGGGTACCTGACCAAAAAATGATACATGAACGCATTCCGGAACAGGCACTCTTAATTTTAGATGATCTTATGCATGAAGTGAAAAACTCGAAAAAGTGAGTTGATCGAAAAAGTGTTCACGCGTTACAGTCACCACTTTAATTTTTCTGTACTTTTAATCACACAGAATCTGTTTGCTCAGGCAAAGAGTATAAGTTTGAATGCAAAATACATATTTTTGTTGAAATCTCCGAGAGACGTGACTCAAATCCGAACGCTTGCGGCACAGACAGGATATGGAAATCTACTTACACAAGCCTACAAGGATGCAACAGTTGACCCTCAGAGTTATTTACTGCTGGATTTAACACAAGCATGTCCCGACATCATACGCCTGCGTAGTAAAATCCTTCTGCCTGAATGGCCCATCGTAGTTTATGCAGATAAAACGAGAGTTTAAACATGGTCGCGCCTCATTTGTGCCCGACGAAGCCGTGCGTGCGTACATGTTATTATGACTCTTTTGGTGTTAAAACACAAACATTTTCTCAGATCTGTGCACGAAGCCTCACCGAAAAAGCGTAAAATCTTGATACAACACGCAAGTTTAAATCAGGTGAAAGCCCTCTGCGAAGTTTGCTACAATATTTTACACCACAATATCAAGTGGACACCTAAAATAAGACACCACCTAAAGGAAATAAAAGGATTGGCACATAAAAACATTCCACTTCGTGTTAAAAAGTCTTTCCTCGTTCAGAGAGGCAACGGATTTTTATTACCTTTACTGCTCGGCACTATCGCAGGTCCTGTCTTGAACAAGTTGATCAGTTAATACGATGCAAAAATGCATATTGCTCCCTGCCCATGAATACAATAGACTTATGAACATACAAGTTTACAACCATCAAAACATTCTTCATACGGAACCTAAAAACACTAAAGATGACGAAGACCCGACAAAAAGGCGTGAAAGAGAACTGGATAAACACATGCAATACGTGTTAAATACACCCTATCTAAATACACATCAAAAAATGGAATCGTATTTAGACACACTACAGAAATACCTAAATACAAAGAGAAAAGTAACCGGTGTATCATCCATAGCAGCAGCAACTGAGCCAACGCCAACTCTACCAACACCGCAGATGTCTGTACAAAAAATGCCTTCATCGAATAAACAGGGAAACTCAACACCTTCTTTTGAACCAGCATTACCCGTGACTGTTGAAACATTACCTGAAGAAGGTGAACAGTCGTCGGAGGGAGCAACTGCCTCCACGACCTTGGAAAACGAGGAAAAGAAAAGACGTATCCAGGGTGCAATGCCAAAACTTTCACCTGAAATCGGGAGAGAGCGACTTCTACGACATCTCCAAAGACGACCCGACCTCATACGATGGACGCAACGCGGAACCGTAATGTTCTCCGGCCGAATTGTTCTAAGTTCACGGATTACAACGTTAGTCGATGACGTACTGATGTCTAACCCCGAAGTACAAAAGAAATCTCCTCATGGGCATAGAGAATTTGCACACGTCTTACAACAACTCAAAGTTCCAGACGTTGTTGATCAAAAACCCTTTATATAAAGAGGGTTTGTTACCACAATCTCCTGACTATTCTTCTCCTGTGCACACCCGTAGTCAAAGTCAGCTTTCGTTATTAGATATACCATGGGTTGTTTTAAAATAATTGTATACCCGTACTTACCTGTAATATCAAATTGTGTGAACTATTTTAAAAGGAAAATAAATTTCTTTTCTTTTTGAAGTTGAAAAAACGTCGTCTCTGTTCTTTATTTATGAAAACTTAACTACACACACACACACACACACACACACACACACACACACACACACACAATTCATGAAAAGCAATGTCATAGAGGTATTTTCTCAGTCTTTCTCTCAGAAGAGCAAGAGTAAACACCTTTAACACGCCGTCCTGTCAAGCTGTCTAATCTACGAAACAAAGAATCAAACACACGGGTCAACTCATTATTACTGACAAACGCAGAGGTTGTATTCTCTTTCCTAACTTTAAAGATTACAGAAAAAAAAAAAACTACAACTGTAACTGTCTTTTATTTTTTAGTCGTACCAATGGAATTCAAGAAACTTATTGGAGGAGGAAGCGTATTCACACGTTCATTTTGCGGCTGTGTATTAACCCTATTCATTATTCTACACTGTTTTTTCGGTTATAACGAGCTTCTAAAAAATGTTTTTAATGAAATTAACGACACCAGTTTGCATCATCAAACAAATGAAATAAAACATACCATTTGATTATGTGAAACTTAAATTGTCTCTGTTATTTTAAAGAGTAAACACAACGCATTTATTGAAAAGTAACATATTTTATTAAAGACACTTCATTACAGATTGAAAGGATGATCTTGTATTTTAAGAATATTAACAGCTTAAAAAGTAAAATATTGACAAGTGTTCACATTGAAGTATTGTTTAACAGACATCGTTCCAAACATGATGCCAATTTTTTGGCTGTGAGTGAAACATCGTAAATCTCCGTTTCAAGATTTCCTGGATAATAATATTCGTACAATCGAGTAAACGCTGGTGATGAAGAGGCCACAAGGGGAGCTAGATCGTCGACAGTAATGCCTAAACTACTGCTTAAATCTCTACACCTGAGGGCCCCATAAGCATAAAAACGGGTAAAGCATCTTTTTAAAGCGTTTAAAATCACAGGAATCTCGCTGTAACTATGCTGCCCATTAAAAAATGGAATACCGCACTGAGTTATGTAGTTGTCAGCTTTCAAAACTTCTATATCTTCTTTTGAAAGAATTAAATCGGGTGGAGGCAGAAAAACATAACTCCCTGCAACACGACGTCGGCGTGTACGAAGTATCCACGGTTGCCTGTTCCTTATTGATTCGTCGACTAAAGCCTAACCTAATGACTTAAGGATAAATCGACCATCTTCACATTCGAAACCCGTAAAATCGAAAACACAGATGAATGCTAGGAGAAAAAAATACAACAATAGAATCAAACAGAAATATAAAAGGCAGGATGAAATTATTAGGAACACTGCTTACTGTTACTTTCACACGACATGTTGTATTAAAATGTGCACCCCTCAAATGCGAAGACAACTCTTGACATGCAGGTAGGTGACAAATATTCATCTGACAGCAAAAAGTCCTTCAGGCGAATTAGATTACAAAATTAAAAAAGTATTGGCTGACACAAAGAGGCCCTATCATACGACCATAACCATTTACCGTAAGGGGATAGAAAGCGTACGACTTGAATAAACCACCCAGACTTTCACTAATACACGCGGAGATCGACGCCCTCGTTAGCACAATGCACGCCGTCAGAAGTCTTGCACTTGGCGATTAAAACGTCATGGGGTCGAATAAATTTATTTATGCGGAGCCTTGAAACGTTTTTTAGACGTCGTGGCACAACGTTTGCGCATACAGACACCCACAGACCCTCTATGCACGCTCAGAAATCTTTATTCGCGTCGTGTGAGCGCCTAATGGCCGACAACCTCGCTGTAACGAAGCGCTGTTCGCGTCGGCGACCATTTGCCAATGTTTTCAATGTAAAGCATAAAAAAAAATCACACGACGAGAACGTATAAAAACAACATGTAGACCGCTTTGGATGCGCGACAACGGGCGAAAAGAGCTGGAAAAAACCTTTATTGAGCGATCTTTAACGGTTTAGCGAGTCGTAGAACGCATAGCGCGCCCTCGTCATCACGCTGCGGACGCCGAGGGAACTCGTAAAACACACAGCGTCCTTTGGGGAGCGCCGTTGCCGAAGGTGAAGGAGAAGTTGAGCGACTTGCATGCCCTCTCGTCATCACGCTGCGGACGTCGAGGAAACTCGTAAAACACACAGCGTCCTTTGGGGAGCGCCGTTGTCGAAGCCGACGTGAAAACGGGTTGAACCGCATTTTTTTAACATGCACCTCTTTCCGACTTTATAAACCCATCGGATACTCCATCATCACTAAGGTGAACGGTGTGAGAGCCTAGACATTCGGCCAATGCCCTGGAAACATGCACAAACATAGCGTTTGCGAAGAAACGGTGAACGCAGCGCCATATGCACCCAGCGGCCATCGAGGGAACTACACATGGCCACGGTAAATAAAGGTTGTCAAGCAAAGAAGAAATAAAGTTGTTTTTGCAGCGTACCCCCCAAAAAATTACTTCTCCTTCTTATTCTTTCCTCTCTTTCCACTTTTCTCTCTTCTTTTTCTCTCTCTCCATCTTTTTCTTTCCTTCTCTCTCTCTTTCTTTTTTCCATTTCTTCTTCTTTCTCTTTCTCCTTTTTCTTATCTTTTCATCTTTCTTATCTTTTTATCTTTATTGAATAAAGCATAATTATTATTTGTAAAAAAGTAGTTTCAACATATGAAGAAAATCAGAAATGGCCGTCGTTTTTCAAAATGGCGACAACTGTTCTTATCTTATCTTCTCATCAAAAAATGGCCGCTCCGTTGCCATAGCAACCAAAATGGCCGTCTGCTGGGCTTATCTTATCTTTTGTTCTTATCTCTGCTGATAAGAAAGGGTGGCATGAGGCCGGTTTGTATACCACCGCCTGAGGTGAGGGCGTGGTGGGCGTGGCCAGAAGTGGTATATAAACTGGCCTCATGCAACCAGAAGTAGGGGTGGGCGTGGCCGGAAGTGGTATACAAAGGGCTGCCCTTACTACTTATGGCTAATATAGGAAGGAAAGTTTTCGCCATGGGATCCCAAAATGGCAGATGGCAGAAGATAATTGAACAAAACTGTCATACTATATTGAATACTAGTAGAGGTATCCGGCATTGCTCGGGATAATTACACGTGTAGGTAAACAGAACAATCTCAAAAAAATTAAATTATAACTCTCAATTGGTTAAATAATAATCAATACAAGAGAAAGGGACACAGAGCAAAAAGACTATCAATTCTACGAAAAATGCGAAAAACATGAAGTCTAGGTGATATAGAGGGACTTTACCTAAAATCTTCTTGACTTACATCACCACTGCGGAGCATCACCAGATACTTTAAACTCAAGTTTTTCTTGTCCTTGACGAAGAAGCTCTTGCACTATTCGAAAGTCCCGTTGTTCAGATGTTTCAAATGCCCGTATAGCTTTTTCTGTTTTAGTTGCAGAGTTTCTCTGACCAATACTTGTTCTTTCTGTATCTATTAGGCACAAATTTTTGTCAGTCGTCCGGACGTTTGATAGGGAACTTAAGGGAGACACGCGTGAGTCCTTTGCCTCATCAATAGATGCTGCCTTATTAGTGTTCTGTCACTACATCATCATTTTATGCTCTTAATTAATAATTTTTGGTAACGACCATTCACTCATCGCATTATCAGCATCTCAGTTTCCAAAATATACACATTCCCACAGAATATAGTCAAAATGTATTTTTATGGAATGTTTGGATGATGTGCTACCAAATAAGCTACATGATAACCACTTTTAAATCCGTGGCTCGGACTTTTTTTTGGAATAAATTTTGCAATATATTAAAACTAAACACATGAAAACGCTTAGAATTAATACAGCAAAAATTCTTAATGAAAATTCGAAAAATAATTTTTTAAAGGATAACAATAGATGGACCTCTCCAAGGATGCCACTCACGTAATCTTACTTTAGATGTACACTTGATGTTGTTGCAATTCCCTTTCTGCTGTTGATGTCTTGAATCAAAACTTGGCCATTCAACTCTTTGTGTAATCTAGCGATCGCTGATTCTTCTATTGACTCGTTTACAATTTGCTCAATACAGCACGCAGCTAAAGGAGTGCTTCCTCTGTCGTCCTTCCACTCTTTCTCAATAGTCTGCTAACTCTCCATTATTTCCAGTTACTGAACATTTTTAATGATTTTCAAGGAATTTAACAGTACTAAGGACTCTTTTTTAAGAAAAGCTTGATTAACAGGAATTGTTAATTGTTACAAATTGAAATTTATCTATATTGCACAAAGTTTGCCTTTCATTGTTGGTCATGAGATATATATTTTACATCTCTGCCTAGTGTTGGTGCATTACGTGTTGACACCATTGTTGATAACTACTGTTGCACAAACTTTTCCTTGCATTGCTGGTCATGAAATATTTCTCATTAATATACCCTGCCATAACCATGGAATATCGATTTTCTATCGATAATTATTATTTTTCCGAAATCTGAGGTAGACAGTGACCAAGGTAGGTCAAGTACGCAAAATTTCATTAAGATCGGAATAAAACTGTAGGTTTTTATAAGAAACAAACAAACACACAAACAAACATCCTTCTTTATATATATAGATGTAATTTTTTGAATAAAATAAACGGTTTTGAAATTCATTGGAAAAATGCAATGACTTTTTGAACAAGCTAATATAATAAAATTGTTAAGAACAAAATAATAATCATAATAATTATTTGTAATTGGAAGGAAGCTACAATGTATTTTTCTTTCAGTATTTATTGAAAAGTCATGGCGAAAGAAGATCTATTGAATGGAAGCATACGCCGTATTTAAGTAAGCCCTGTAATATAAAAAATAT
Source organism: Rhysida immarginata (assembly GCA_023313115.1). Classification (NCBI taxonomy): domain Eukaryota; kingdom Metazoa; phylum Arthropoda; class Chilopoda; order Scolopendromorpha; family Scolopendridae; genus Rhysida; species Rhysida immarginata. The sequence goes on from JAHWFO010015411.1 coordinate 1,547,042, forward strand.
GTTAATTTTACATAATTCCATCTATTAGGTACTTTTACATTAACTGCAATAAATGTATTATATGGGAATACAATAAATAGTAATACATTTATAATGTACCAAGGCTTTTAGGCATGTTGGCTGACGGGAGTCAATGTAGTGTTAGCTGCCCTTTTAAATGGGACAGATCAGGGAAGCATGGGATAGCGGCGTGAGGATACACATTGTTGGTAGAGACTTTACAATATAATAAAGGGAGAACAGAGTTTCCGACTACTTTCGCTATTGCTTTAATCCAGTTAGTACTTACTTACTTACTTACTTTTCAAACCCGCTTATCCGTTAGGGTCGCGGGGGCAGCAGCCCTATGGAGGATCTCCAGCGATCGCGATCTTCCGCCATCAGGCGCATGTCCTCCCTGGTAATATCCAAGCGACTCGAACCCAGATTCTCCATGTAGTCTAGCCACCTGGTTCTAGGCCGACCCCTTGGTCTCTTACCCACCGGCTTGGAAAATAACAACTGCCTAGGAAGACTAGATTGCGGCATCCGTATCACGTGGCCATACCAGCGCAACTGAGATCTCTCAATGCGGAGAAGTAGCGGCTCAACACCTAAAGATTCCCTTATTGTGCTGCTGTACACTCTATCTAGTAGGGTAATACTTGCCACACCTCTCAGAAATCTCATTTCGGCCGCTTGTACCCGCGATCGCACTCTTTCGGTCATTACCCAAGCCTCATGACCATAGGTGAGAATGGAGACAAAAATAGATTTGAAAACGGAGAGCTTGGCTTTGTTACCCAGCTCTCGTTTCGTTACCACGGATCGCCACAGTTCACGTCTGACACAGCTTGCTGCACCGATCCGAGCATCCAATTCTTTCTCCTGCCGTCCATCACTCGTGAATGCAATCCCGAGATACTTGAACTTCTCCACCTGTCTCAATGAGGCTCCCCTAACATGGAGAGCACTCTGAGCAGGCTGTCTTGAAAGAACCAGAACTTCGGTTTTAGCCACACTGATCTTTATCCCAGCTTCTTCACATTTGGCTGCAAACCGGTCTAGTGCATGCTGAAGGTTCGTGCGAGAAGACCCAAGCAGGACAAGGTCGTCCGCAAAGAGCAACCTCTCCACCAGGCAGTCGCCCACACAAACACGCTCATCGCCTCGGTTGCCCCTGTTTATCCAGTCCATAAAGATAATGAACAAGATGGGCGACAGTACGCACCCTTGGCGGAGTCCAACACCCACGGTGAACGGTCTTGACTTAATGCCATTTATCCGGACGCACATCTCAGGGCTTTCGTACAGAGACATGATAGCAACCAGTAATTGCCCATCCACTCCATACTCTTGCAACACTTGCCAGAGCTTCTCCCGAGGAACTCTGTCATATGCTTTTTCGAGGTCCACAAAGCAAGCATAGACCTCTTTTGCATACTCCCAGGATTTCTCAAAGATTTGCCTTAGAGCAAAGATGTGATCCGTCGTGCTTCGGCCAGGTCGGAAACCACACTGCTCCCCCGACAGTTTGGAGTCGACTATTTCCCGACTTCTCTTCTCCAGACACTTAGCGTACACTTTCCCAGGAATGCTGAGCAAAGAGATGCCTCGATAGTTGTTGCAATCTCTCTGATCTCCCTTTTTGAAGATAGGGATCACAATTCCTGTCTGCCATTGCTTAGGGGCCTGTCCAGATATCCAAGCAACTTGATACACTCGAGTCAGCCACAGGATACCATCCTGATTTAAGGCCTTTAACATCTCGGACCGGATTTCATCATCACCTGCAGCTTTGCCAGTCTTCAGGGACTTAATTGTCCATCTGACTTCTGTTTCAGTGATACTACCGTGACTATTCTCCGCTCCAAGGTGCACCTCGTATGCCTCAGTTGTTGTTGTCACCGGATTAAGAAGAGATGCAAAGTATTCCTTCCACCTATGCAATACGCTCTCCTCCGTTTTCAGAAGCCTCCCATCTGAACTCTTAATAGTTTGTGATGAAAGAGACTTCTTTCCACGGAGGCGGCGCACGGTCTGCCAGAACACCTTGTTTGCCGAACCATAGTCTGCCTCTATTTTCTCCCCAGGCCTTGGCTTTAGCTGTTGATACTGTCTTTGCTGCTGCTTTTCGCGCCTCAGTGTACCGCACTCGACTCGAAGTTGACTTATTTGCAAGCCATAGCAAATAGGCTTCCTTCTTTGCCTTGATAGCTTCTTGGACTTCACCGTTCCACCATGCAGTCCTTTTCTCACCGCCCTGCGCCACACTCAGCCGCTTATGACCACAGCACAAAGCAGCCGAAGTAATCACAGCAGTTTTAAACAACTGCCACTCCTCTTCAACAGTACCACGATCACTGGGTAGTTCTTTGAAACTTGAAGATATGCTATCTGCAAAGGTCTTCCTCACAGCTCTATCCTCCAGTGCCTCCCATTTGATGCGCCAAGTTTGTCTGAACCTAGTATTTCGCTTGGTTGGCATGGATTCAGAGAACCGCAAAGTGCAGACAACAAGGTGGTGATCAGTTGATATTTCTGTCCCTCTTCTCACACGAGTATCCAACACTGATCGGAATAAGTCAGCTGAAACGATTACAAAATCAATCAGTGACTTCTGGTCCATTGCATCCTTGTACCAGGTATACTTATGGACATCCCTGTGCTGGAAGAAGGTGTTTGTGATGGAAAGTCCATTGTTGCAACAGAGATCCAACAAGCACCTCCCATTCGCATTTAAATCGGGGTCACCATTCCTCCCAATCACGCCCCTCCACGTTTGGTCATCAGCCCCTACGTGTGCATTGAAGTTGCCCATCAGGATGACAGAATCTGCACTCCCTCTCCTGCTAAGAGCAGCATCAACTTCATCTAGAAAAAGTGGGTACTCTGTGACTGCATTCGGAGCATATGCAACGAATAGAGAGAGAGACCGTTTCCCTATCTGAAGCCTCAGGAGACACAGTCTTCCACCTAAGGGGGTCCAATCTGCAACATAATCTGCCAGCCGGGGACTTGTGAGTATCCCCACTCCCGCCTGGGCAGTCATGTTAGGGTTGACACCAGAGTAGAAAAGCTTCTACCCTCCTTCTAAGTCCACAGTTCCAGAACCTGGACGTTTCGTAGAGGTAATACCTATGATATCCAGTCGATACCGTTTGGCTTCCTCCACTAACTCTGATTCCTTTCCTGTCATGGAGAATACGTTCCAAGTGCCGATTGACAGCACCCGATCCCGTTGTCGCTTTACCAGTTTCTCCTCCTGGGTAAAGGCATGCGCTGCCCCCGACCGTTTCCCCAAGCGCATAGCGAGTGCACTGGTGGGGCTTCTCGGAGGCATTGCTCCGAGATAACAGCCGGGAGACTGTCGACTATTTTTCGAACGAGAGCCTCTGCCTAACTCCCGAACGCGGGTGACTTTAACCTGCGCCCCACCCGATGCAGTATGAATTCTTTTATTTGTCAACATCATGAGATATATGTTTGTTTGGATACTCTTCGTCTCACTTCTCAACCATGACCTATAGTGTATTTCTATATTTTCTAATGTACCCAGGGCAGCTAATGACCAGGAAACTGGGAAAAATCAGGGAATTTTTATAACCTACAAAAAAATCAGGGAGGAGTTAGGGAATTTTACAAATAATCAGAGTTTTTACTTTACATTCTTAACCACTCAATGTATCTTGATGTTGTTTATTTTGCTGCCAACTTTCTGGACCCAGACTATATTACCACAGAATAAGAATAACAGAAGTGGCACTTAAGGGATTCAATAGTAAAAATATTTCGAGAATACAAAGCGAATAATAATAATAATAATAATAATAATAATAATAATAATAATAAATATATTATTAAGCAGCAGTTTTTAATAAATACTATCAGTTTTTTAACAAGTTTATGTATTTTTACTTAAAAAAAAAGGTCATCAAAATATACTAATACGGTATGTTACAGTGTTCGTTGACCGTAAATTGAAATTTCTTATTGTGATTTTACTGACTGCGAGAAAATTTTTAAACTAACACACCAATAATAAATATACCTTGTTTAGAGGCTTTGCATTACATCGTAGTGAACAAAAGTTAACTAGATGCGCTTTTACTTCCAGTTTTATCAAGGTAACAAAAAGATGAAATGTAACAATTTGTATACAAATTTTGAACATAAGTGATATATTTCTCATTTTTATCACTTTGATAAAGCTAGCAATAAAAGCGAAAATAGTCAGTTTTTACTCTCTACTACTGTAATTATTGCAAAACTTGGTGTTAATATCGCTCGAAGTTACAATGCAAAGGCCAAAAGATCTTTTTGATGTTATTTATCTTTTAAAATCTTTTAAAGTATTAGTAACAAGGTGTAACAAGGTCATTTCTTTTATTTCTTTATTTCTTTAGAATTGATTTACAAAAAGCCCTGACCGGAGCCTGTATGGCCAGCTGGCCGACGTGTGAGGTCTCCGGCGGGGTTGTTGTATAACAGATCTTAAGTATTAATTTATAGTAAAGGTTTGGAATTATATACCATTTTTTTAAAAAAAAGAAAGAATACAACTAACAAAATTCTAATTTTTATGGTAGTTCGTGATGGAGTTAAGATGGATGAGGGGTTAGCAGTTAAGTATCTGTAGGAAAATGTATGACATATTAAGAATCATTAAAAAAAATTGGGTTATATATAGGGAAAATTGTAAATAGTAAAAAGTTTTAGCAGGGGTTAGTAGGCATTTTATTAGATAGGAGCGAATATTTCAATAATTTTGTGAAAGTTGCACTTGTGGGAGATAATCGGATATGTTCAGGTAAATTGCCCCACCATTTGACGCCGATAAAGAAGATGCAACGGTGTTGGTAGTTATTTCTGGTAAAAGGGAGTCTAATCAGGTGTGACAATCGGGTGGGGTATGAGTGAATATTCTGTTGATGACATATTTCAAAAGGAGTAGAAAGAATTAATTGAAGGTTAATAATTTTGTAAACGAATAGGCAAATTTGAATAATATAAATTTGATAATTGGTTGGAATGCCCAGGAGTTCGAAATAATGGGAAAAAGAGTTAGGCAATCGGATGTTAAGCAAGGTTCTTAGAAACCATTTTTGCAAGCGAGAAAGGCGTACGAGATTGGAGTTCGTAGCGGATCCCTAAAATTGGACTCCGTAGCAGAGGGCCGAGTGTATTAATGAGTTATAAAGAAGGATTAGTATATAGGAGGGAAGAAAGCGGAGATGAGATATCATTCCTTGTCTTTTATTAAGTTTGGTTAAAAGAATATTAGTATGTAAGTCCCAGGTAAGATCATGTGTCAAATGGATTCCTAAGTATTTAAAAGTATTTGTGGCTAGTAATAAGTGTGAATTATAGTAAATAGGCAAATCTGTGGGAACATTTAGCTTATTCCGTTGGAAAAATAGCATGTATTTTGTTTTGTTGAGGTTTAAGGCAAGCGAGTTGGCTGAGTTCCAGTTGCTTAAGTTAGATAAAGTTTGATTAATATTAGTGGTAAGAGTTGCAATACTAGAGTCGGCAAACAGCAAGGTTGCATCTTCGGCATATAAGATTAAGTTTGAAGAGGCAAGTGTTGAAGCCAAGTCGTTGATAAAGAGGTTAAATAATAATGGTGAAAGGATAGAGCCTTGTGGGACACCTATATTGCGAATCAGTAATGAAGACGAAGTATCATGGGAGGTTAAATAATAGGAACGATCAGTAAGAAAGTCGATGAGCCAGTGAAGTGGGGGGCCGCGGATATTGAAGAATGAGGTTAATTTGTGAATTAGAAGTTGGTGAGACACGGAGTCGAAGGCTTTGGCGTAATCTAAAAATAAAGAAACAACATAGCTGTTTTTGGACATGTATTCAGTTAATTCATAGGCTGTATCAATACTACGGTTGGGACAGAAACCATGTTGAGCCGATGATAATAATTTATTGTTATGAATATAAGTGGATAAACGGTAGAAGTACAGTTTTTCAAAAATTTTTGAGAATATTGGTAAGATAGAGATTGGGCGATAATTGTGAAAATCACTATGGTCCCCATTTTTAAATATGGGAATAATTTTAGCAGTTTTGAGTAATTGGGAAAAGAACCTGTGGTGAGCGATAAATTAAATAAATGCGTTAGTGGAAGAGTTGTGTAATGACATCTGGACGAAAACCTAAAGGGTCGGGGGAAGATGAGGATTTTAATTGCATTATTACTTTTGATATCTCTTCGGGATAAGTGGGAGGAGCAAAGAAAGAATGAAGAGTCCGTGGAAGATTAAAAGAGTATGAAAGAGGAGGGGCTAGGGGCTGAAGAGGAGTAGGTAAAAGAATATTAACGAACTCAGGCAATATAGATGAACCTGGTAAGGGGGGAGCGCGAAGCATGGGGGCTAAAGAGAAGGTTGTTAATCGCATTCCATTTTTCTTTGTTTGAGTTAATTTTATTAAACAGTTGTGCATAGTAATTGCGTTTGGCATTTTTGATGATGTTACGCAATAGGTTAGAAAAAGTTCGAAATTTTTTATTGGTTTGAGGGTTAGGATTGCGCCGAAATTTGCGGTAAAGAGCATTTTTGTATGTTATTTGGCGAAGAATGTAAGTATTTACCCAAGGTTTACGGAATGGTTTAACAGTTTTATGGATGGTGGAGGCAACATGGGGAAAGTAACGGTTATAAACCGAGTCTTTGTATGACTATGTGTGCTTAAATTTTTTCGTTTTCGTGGTTTATTTTGAAAGAAACAAAAGTTCTCACTCTCTTATTTTGCAAGCATGCATTGTAGCTTCAATTGAGTAACATATTTCAATTTGGTGGGTCACAAAATTTTACAAAGAGTAGATTGATTTCAGTGGAGTTTCCAAAAATTTCTGCCTAGTTGTTAAGTAAAAGAAAGGACTGAAAAATTGCTAATCGGGGAGGAGTGACTAAATGGTGTGTGATAGTTATAGGGATATCAAGAGATAATAAAAAAGAATTGTGTATGTAATAAATTGGGAGATGATCGGAGATGGGCAGATCAAGCGTACCACTGGAATATCGATTTAAATGGCTAGTGAAGCATTGGTCGATCGTGGAAAAGGAGCTGTGGGCTATAGAGTAGTGTGTGTATGAAGTAATCGTGGCGTTCAGTCCAACTTGGAGCGTTAAATCAGTTAGAGTAATTAAATTGGGTCTTGACTTGTGGAAATCGATATTGAAGTCGCCAAGTAAGATAATTGTCTTAGTATTTACTTGGAGAGTAAGAAGTAGGGATGACAGAAAAGTTATAAATGGCTGAAATAGACCAGATGGAGGTCTGTAAACGGTAATAATGATATTTTTGTTATTAATAAGGATAGTAAGTATTTCGTAGTTCTCAGAAGCTATGGTAAAATCAGCTAGAACTGTATAATGTAGGGAATCAGAAATATAAGCTACAATGCCTCCACCTCTTTTGGATTGACGGTGGACTGCGAGTGGAGGGTAGCTAGTTAGAGGGGGGATCTCGGTAAGCGAGTGAGTCCAAGTTTCTGTAATGGATAGAGTTTGTGGCGCGGAGTGAAGATTAGTTAGCGAGGCAAGGAGTGAAGAGAAGTTTGCGTTAATACTGCGAATATTCAGATATAATATGAATAAAGGTAACTGGTTTTGGTTGGGTGTATAATTGTCTAGTAAGACGTTAAGATCACTTAAGAAAATAGAATTAGTAGTGGCAGACATATGAAGGGGAAAATTGAAATAAATTAATTTGGAAATAAGAAGATTTATAATGAAATTGACAGGTAAGTAGAAAAGTTAGTGAATTTTGAGCAATAAATCTGGATAAAAAGTTTCTGAACATGGAGGACAGGAACAATTCGCAAGAGCTTAAATAAGAAATGTCACATGTTATCACAAGTAAATTAGAATTGTCTGAGCATCCATATATAGACAATATAAAGAAGTTGGCATACTTAATTATCAAATAGCTAGGTAAAAAAGAAAAATTTAAACCACATAAAATATTTAGGAATTGTTCAAAGATTTTGCAGGTCATGGAGATTACGCAGGGTAATAGGTTGAGAGGTATCGGATTTACGAATCATGATGTTGCCATTACTAACCCATAGGTGCTTGTAATCTAGGTCTTTTTTCTTTTTTTTTTGGCTTGCACAAATATATCTCTGAAGTAGGGAGATAGATGATCATTTAGGTAAATGGGGAAATCTTCATTAAATATTTTTGCATCTTTTGTGGTTAGAAGTATAAAATTCAACTTTTTGTTTCGCAGTAGATTAAATTTAATACTCTTTCTAAGAAATTTCACAACTATCGGCCTAGGTTTTGAATTATTGGTGACTTTCCTGTTGATTCTGTGAACGTCATTTATATCATACTTCGTATAATCTACCTGAAGAGTCGAAGCTATTTTTGTAACTATCTCTTCTAAATTTTCTTGGGGTTTCTCAGGGATTCCTCCAATTATTATGTTTGAGTTATAGGAATACTGTTCAGAATCAATCACTTTCATCTTAATGTTGTCGATTTCCAGTTTAAGCTTGTCGTTCTCTTTTTTTTACAGCTTCATATTTTTGATTATGAGAATTGATTTCAGATTTCAAATTACTTAATTCTTCTCTCATTGAGTCGAATTCATCAGTGAAGAATTCAAAATCTTTACTGAGCTCGTTCACTTGATTCTTAACTTTATCGAGATCTTCAAGTTTATTTAATATTGCAGTTAATTTGGATTTGATCCAAATGATTTCTTTATCCATGGGGGTAAATTCTTCCTTATTAGCAACAAATTTAGGAGTTTTAGCAGTTCTCTTTGCGGGAGATGGAGCACTTGTAGAGTTTAAAACGGATGCTGGGGATTCGGCAGATTTATTACTATCAATTTCAGGAAGGCAGAAAGCACACACATATTTACTAACGGTGAAATCATAGTTGTCGAATTCCTCAACGGAAATATTATTGCAATTTGCATGAAACCATTTTTGGCAAGATCCAGTGCATTGAACAGCCTTATCAGCCAATTTTATGTACTTCTTACATGTGCCACAAGACCTAGGGCCCATACTTAGCCATTATAGATGAAAAAACGAGAAGAGGGATTTTACAACAGAGAGGGGCACCAACAATGAACATTTTATAACAATGTCAAAGTCGTTAAAGAAATTAAAATGCTACTGCAAGCTTGAATATAACGACAAAATAGAATACTGATAAATTTTTCGATAAATACCAGATCAATCAAGTCAAACGGGTCTAGGAGAGTTCATACACGCAGATCAACGATCACAATATCAAATAGATAGTCTGGGCAATCGAAATCAAGCCTACTCAGCAGGAGAAAAAATCCAACAATCCAACAGTAAGTAATGAAAATTAAAGAGTTGCCTTCGTTCACTCGCATTTCGTTTGTGCTGTATTTTCTAATTTGTAGAATGATGTTTGAGAATGTTATATATCAAAATCTCGCATTAAGAGTAGCTTCGGGTTTTGTTTTTCTTTAATGAATGAATTTTTTCCTCATGTAAAAAATGGGTTCCTAATCAAAAGAGCTTTTTTTGTGCAGCCACAGACAATGAAGACACTGCTAAATTATATGGGCCATCAAATGAAGTCCTCATCTTTATTCAAAGTTGTGAAGATTTTTTTATGAGCACTTTCGACAAAATACAAACCCTGGCAAAAAGCTTGCGATAGTTATTGCTGATTCGCTGGCGCGCGATGTTAGTTTATTTTTTAAAAATAAGGCTACACAGTTAAAAGGCACAGAAATAAATATATTTTTATTTGGATGATTTACATTACAAACAGGTTAGATGATGTTTCTAAAAAAGATAATTACACTGAATAAAAAATTAAACACAACACCCTGGTTGGTAAAAAGTTTGCAATAATTTAGTTCCTAAATTTTCTACAGTGGTGTAAGTAGAAAGGATTATACCATTAATTTTTAGGTGATAAACCTAACGCTTTTGAAAGCTATGGTTCACATAAATATTTCATAAAAATAAAATTTGCGAGTATCAAATGGGAACTGCCTCTTCAGTTTAAAATGCGTATTGTGAAAATGCTAGATGATGGAAAGTGTTTAGAAGGGGGAAGCAAAAAATAGAACCGAATTTAAGAGGTGATAATTAAAAAAGAACCCCAAACATAAGAATAAACGTGGCTCGTTAAAAAAACTTTTATTTTTGGTTGAGGAATGAGATATTTATTTATGAACTACAAAAATTCTATACAATAGAATATTCTATACAATATGATTTAATTGAGGAATTGGCATTGTGATCTCAACTACAAAATAAAATATTTCTCGAAATAAATAAAAAAAAATATTTAAATGTATGTTAATACAGCAAAATACCGTAATGAGAAATATTAATCGCTACATTGTGCGAATTGAGATAAAAAAAATATTTTAAGATACATTGAGACAGACTAATTCCTTATAAAGAATAAGAAAGAAATTTCAAATTTCCATTTATGTCTAGAGGAAGACTACGAAATTTTAATCAATTATTAATGGAAAAAAAATCTGAAATGTGCAGCATGGCGTCCCTTATACGCGTTATTGTTAAAATAGTATCAAAAGAAATTTCATTATTACCTTATGAATAAACCCTTTAAGATGCTGCTCGATAAAGAATCATCGATGCCGCGAGAAAGTGAGAATTTCACCTGCCTGAGTCAATAGTAAGGAACTAAACATCAAGCGGCAGGGTAGGAGCCATTTACAGGGCATTGGAATCTTTCGCCAATTATTTATTTAGACAATACAAACTCAACAATCAATGTCTGCAAACAAAAATAAACCTAAATAAAAAAATAAAATAATCATTTACAAACAAGTCAGGCAACCGAAATGCTCAGAACTGATAGGATTTTAAAGCATTCGAGAACGAAAAGAAAAGCATTTGATTTATAAATAAGCCTTTCATTGTTAAGAATTAGATGTGGTTGCTAAGTAGGGTGTACTTCTAAGGGAAATGTATAGTTCAAACTGAATAATACTACCTGAAAAGTTAAATAAAGAAAGTAGCAATTCTCTATAGATTAGAACATATACGAATCCTTTAATTTGTAAGCATTCCTATTTAATGAAATAAGCGTTAATTATTGAAGCATTCTGTGTAAGGGTCAATTATTTATTCATAAACTATTCCTAAAGCTTTTCTACGTAAGCAAGTACCATTGAAGGAATGATTAGCTACTAGCTATTGTTAAAATTTGCCTAACGCAATCTAACTATTCATAATATACGGTATAATAATTACATGCCATATATTAGCATTGAAAGTTTCCAATGGTTTCATGATGGTATCATTAAAACATGAATCATGGAACCAAATTAGATTATCATTAATTTTACTTTATATTCGTTCATGACACATTCCAAGTCGTTTGATATATTACATGCCATATTTTAACAGATATACAGGGTGATTTACATCGAATGTAAAATACTTAAAAGGGGTATTCTAGAGGTTAAGATAAACATAAAACGTCCTATGAACATGGGTCTGAATTTGAACGATAACTGATATATGAACAGAAATAAAAATGCCGCCACCAAGATCAACAAGTTAAAAACTCAGGTTCTGTAAAGCCTAGATTAAAGAAGTTTGGAGGAATAACAGGGTACATAAGACTGTGTATACCGTTAAAATTTGATTGAATTCCAACGAGAAGTTTCCGAGTTACACAGTCAAAATTGTAACAAGTGCTAGTTAGTACTCACAAGTGAGCACGTGTTATGATGTTGAATGAGTAACTCGGAAACTACTTGTTAGAATTAGATCAAATTTTAACGGTATACATAGTCTTATGTACCCTGGTATTTCTCCAAATATCATTAATCTAGGCCTTACGGAACCTGAGTTATTAACTTGTTAAACTTGGTCTTTGCATTTTTATTTCTGTTCATATCTCAGTTATCGTTCAAATTCGGACCCATGTTCATAGGACGTTTTGTGTTTATCTTAACCTCTATAATACCCCCTTTAAGTATTTTACATTAGATGTAAATCACCCTGTATACTTAGAGAAGGACGAGACACAAGAAACCTGGAATACAATAAATAATAGTTACTAATTAAAAATACAAAATGAATAAAAAATACACATTTTGGGGTAGAACTTATGTGACTCGTTGTACCTTTACCAATAATGATTTTCGTAAAAATCAAAAATATATTTTCATCAATTTTATCTTTTTTAATTTGGCAAAATATACATGTAATTATGTAAAAATGAAACAGCCAATTTTCAGACATTTTAACTATAATTTAAGATATTCGAAAAATCTGACGATTCCAATTGAAATTCCACAGCATTCTTTCGTTTTCCATCAAATAGATTATAATTATAAAAAATTGTTTAATGATCTATCAAATGAAATAAAATTATGTACTGATAAACGAAAATCTGAATATAAACTTAAAAAACAATTAGTTTTTAATGGTTTTTATGTGTTTTTAATGGTTTTTATGTGTTTTTAATGGTTTTAATTGTTGTTACCGTATATACTAATTTATTTTCTTTTCTTTTGATGCTTTTCCGAATATACGAGTTTAAAATGTCAGCTTTGAGTGTAGCGGTCTGGAAAACCACCTCTTTAGTGATGGATAACGCGGATTGTGCATAAGAAATTATACTGAAAATATATGCTGCTAGTGTGTTAACATTTCGTTAAGTTTTATCTTTATTTTCCGCAGGTATTAACGAATCCTGAATTAGTATGAGCTTTGGTATACTAAAATACACATATACCAAAAATATATATATACGATATGCTGATTCATTCCATAAAAACTTGTAAAAAAAGAACTCTTCAGCCAATGGACATTGCCACCCAATTTACCACTTTATGTTGATTGGTTAGTTTTGATTGACAATAGCACTGCAAGCAATATATAGACTGTGTTCGAAGACACAGATGAATCAGATTTTGAAGGTTTTTGAATATTAAATATCCAGGCTATTTAAAAATAAAGATTTTTTTTCTGTATAAGTTTGTACATTTTATTTCTCGCGAGGAGTCAAAAATGGGGGTCGCGTTATACAAGAGGATAGGATTTTTGCCGATTTTTTGGGCCTAAAAAGTGGAGTCGCGTTATACAAGAGGTCGCGTTATAGTAGAAGATTTACGGTAAATGAATGTTTGTTTGTTTGTTACGTATGCGTTCCTATTCCATTCATCCGATTGCGATGAAACTTTGCACACTTGATCTTCAAAGCAAGAGGAAGATCACTGTTTACCTGAGATTTCGAAAAAATAATTATATTCAAAAATAAAAATGAATTTTTTTTGAATGATTTTTTTTCATTTGGGTCAATAGATGGTGCCATCTTTTTAAATACTTCTAGCGGACCTCTTGCTCGAGCTCTTTTTTGATTAAATTTTGCAACATCTGAATGTGAATATTCCAACGTGAAAAAAAAGCTTAGAAGTCATATTGAAAATTCGAAAAGACTTCTTCTAAAATGCTTCCAATAGATGGATCAAGTTGAAAAAACTGCCTTTACAAAGTGATATCACCATATTGCATATAGAAAAAAATTACAGGTTATTTAAATAAATATTTAAAAAAAACTTTTTTTCATTTTGTTTAATACAAATTATTTTTTTATTTCAATTTTAATACTGCCTTTGCAAAGTGTTATCACCATATTGTATATTACGAGGGTTGGGGCATAAGTCATGGCAACTATTTTTTTTTCTTGTAGGTATGTGAACGGATCACAAACGTATATGTGTCGTGTGGAAGTTCTGCAGGCAATGTTTTTGTAATTCGCTGCATTACAAACTTTATTCAATCAACATAACGAATTAATTCGATTGTTCAGAACTGCCCTTGAACAAATGCCAGCTGATGACTTCAAATTTGTAGTTAGAGTAGACAAAACACCTGTCGGCCAACTCGAAAGACAGTACAAAGCACCAACAATTAATGAAGTGGCGATCGTTATACTTGGCAAAGAATTTAAACCGCGTGATAATTCTTCATCGCAGAAAGGGTGATGTTCAGCCAGTCTCAGAAACTCATCGTTCCTACCGACGGATTGGTTAGAAGAAGATTGATATCATTTCAACATCAAATTTAGAAATCCACAAACAGATCAGGAAACGAATAAGAAGATCAGTGCTATGAATTACTATTCATATCGATTAATGATTTGTGAAAACGCTGAAAATCATATTTTGAAATGCCGACAATTGTTCCATCAATACCAGGGTGGTCATAAATTATTAAGTACATTTTGACAGTGAATATTTTATTAACCAAGAAATGTACACACTTCTTGTGAACATTATTAAAAAGTACAATTCAAACAGTTTTTTTCCATAATATTCCGAAGTTACAGCACTTCCACGTGTGCTCCTGCAGTGACTCCCAGAATATCCATTCGATATTCGATTTCACGCCATGTATTCCGCAGCATTTCAGGTGTCACTGTTGCAATGACGGCCACAATCCTTTCCTTCAATTCATCAAGATCACGCACTTTGCTGGAGTACACGCGGTCCTTTACATATCCCCACAAGAAAAAATCGAGTGGTGTGATGTCAGGAGATCGCGGAGGCCATGAAATCGGCCCCCCGCGGCCTATCCAACGACCAGGAAATTGTTCATCCAGGTATCGCCACACAATCGTTCCCCAGTGTGGCGGTGCACCATCCTGTTGAAAAATAACATCTGGTTGTCGTTGTTCAAGCTGCGGTATAGCATAACATTGCAGCATGTCAAGGTACGTGATGCTATTCACCGACTGCTCTGTGAAGAAGAATGGTCCAATCACTTCATTGACAGTCAACGCGCACCACACATTGACCTTTGGACTGTCTCTAACATGTTCACGGACTTCATGAGTGTTCTCTGATCCCCAAATGCGACAGTTGTGTCTGTTCACACGCCCGGAAACATGAAATGTTGACTCATCTGAGAAAGCCACTTTATCCAAGAACGTGTTGTCCACATCAATTTTGTGCAGAATGAGCTCCGCGAATGCAAACCGTTGCGGTTTATCGTCGGGCTTTAGTTTCTGAACAATCTTAACTTTGTAGGCATAAAATTTCAAACGCTTATGCATCACCTTCATCACCGTAGATCGTGGGACTCGCAATTCCAAGCTGGCGCGCCGAGTTGACTTCGTAGGGCTCCGTTGGAACGCATCTCGCACCTTCTCAATGACTTCCTCACTGACGGTAGGCCTACCAGCACCTTTCTTGTGGGCTACGCTTCCAGTGTCCTTAAACTGCTGATACCACTGCTTTATGGAATCCTTTCCAGGAGCAGGTTGTCCATATTCTAAGCGGAATTGCCGTTGAACTGCTATCACGGATTTCTGCACATGAAACCAAAGAACGCACATGGCTTTCTGCTGCATGGTCGCCATTTTCGCGTTTTGTATTCCTACGCCAAACAGTGCTGCCGCCTGGTGGTGATAGTGACACCTGACAAACTGTTTGAGTTGTACTTTTCAATGATGTTCACAAGAAGTGTGTACATTTCTTGGTTAATAAAATATTCACTGTCAAATTGTGCTTAATAATTTATGTATATTGTCAATATGTATGCGAAAATCGAATCCGAACGACTATTCTACATTCAATTGATTAAATCAAACCAAGTTGCGTTCCGAAGAGTACATTCATTTACTTGATGCAATGTTAAGGATGGCAATGTGAATACCAATAAATTGGGGGAAATGGTCATACTACCGGCCACATTTTCAGGGAGTCCAAGGCACGTGCATGAATACGCACAAGATGCAATGACATATGTTCGTATATGGCCGCCCAGATTTCTTTATTACATTCACGTGCAATCCTACTTGGGATGAAATAAAAGAACTTTTGTTTACTGGTCAATCATCATCGGTTCGTCATGATATTTTCGCGCGTGTGTTCAAACAAAAATTGAATTCTTTAATTGATTTCATTGTCAAGCATCATGTTTTTGGAGAGACACGCTGTTGGATGTATTCCATAGAATGACAAAAAAAGAGGATTGCCACATGCAGACATTTTGATTTGGTTGATCGAAAAAGTCACATCAGATCAAGTTGATCAAGTCATTTCAGCAGAAATACCAGATGTCGACATTGATCCTGACTTATTTGAAGTCGTCACCAAAAACATGATTCATGGTCCATGTGACTTACTCAACAACAGTTCACCATGCATGACTGATGGAAAATGCACGAAGCGATACCCAAGAAACTTACTTACCGAGACTATCACTGGCAATGACGGATATCAACTCTATCGTCGACGATCAACTGAAGATGGCGGGAAAAGCGTCACGTTAAAAGTACGAAACAATGATGTTGAGGTCGATAATCGTTGGATTGTACCTTATTCACCGTTACTTTCTAAAACGTACAAAGCACACATCAACGTCGAGTATTGCAACTCGGTGAAATCAATCAAGTACATTTGCAAATATGTCAACAAAGGAAGCGATATAGCAGTATTTAGATTGGGAAATGCAACTGCACCTATCGATGAAATCGACCAATATCAATTGGGACGCTACATTAGTAGCCAAGAAGCCGTATGGCGCATTTTATCTTTTTAATCCATGAACGACATCCAACAGTTTTTCATTTGGCAGTGCACCTTGAAAATGGACAGCGCGTGTATTCACAACAGAAAATGAACGTGAAAGAGCATTGTCGCCACCTCCAACAACGTTAACCGCATTTTTCTCATTGTGCCGTGATGATATGAGAGGTTAGGTTAGGTTAGGTCTCCTCGCCGGATTGGCGATTGGAGTACTCTCCTTGAACCTATACGGATTTATCCACATGACGTTCATTTTATTCTGCGTTTCTTCCGTGGGTTTTGTTTCAACCTCGGGTGTCTGCATTCCTTTTACTCCTTGGGAGAAATACGATGAAAACTGATTTGCTTCGGACTGCTCACTAAGATCATTCTGACACTCCATAATACTGTCAATCTTCTCATGTACACTGTTAACCATCGCTACACGCCTCTCTCCCTCCTTTTTTAAGCGGACCTTCCACTTCTGTACCTCTAGCTCTAATTCCGCTATACGCTTAGCTAAGGCAGCATTCCTCCTTACGGACTTTATGACCGCATCGGCCAAATTTTGCTTCTCCTCCTGTTTAAATTTGGATAGAAGCTCCTCTATCTCCTGCTTCCACTGTTTCAAACCGACACTATCGGAAATATTGTGCTTCGGGCGGTTTTCTTCCGCGCCGACTCTCTCCTTCACCTCCGGTTCACTCGGAAGTTCTGGAACTGACAGCGTTGGGCTTTTGAATTTTTCTTTAAAATGACAATTTCTCTCTAGGTGTTCGCGTTGATTATACCTGCGACACCTATTAATATTTTGCCTGTTTGTTTCACCTACAGACTGAATAATATCTTCCCCTTTTGTTTCTGCTTCGTCGGCATACTTCTTTACTCTCTCTTCCTTCCTTTTCTTCAGACATTCTTTCTGAAAATGCCCGAATTTCCCACAGAAACGACAGATGAGATTTTCCCTTCTCGACCTTCGCTCTGTTATGAGACCGACCTTACTGCCTCGTCGCCAAGACTCCCTATGTGCCCGGCCCTCGTTACTTTTCTCCAAGGCACGTCTTACAGCGTTCTCAATTCTCTCCTCCAATTTTTTCATAATCTTGCTGACAATTGTTTCTTCATTCAACACTACTCGAAGCCTATTCTCCGCTTCTCTCTTCTCGCTAATTAAATTTACACCGTTTGATTCTTCGCCCAATTTCTTTTCCAGCTCTTCAATATTATGGGCTATCTGAGCCATCTCTGCCAAACCCTCCTCTCGACAATACACCATCTTCGCTCGGAGGGGGGGCTTCAATCCCTCGACAAATCTTGCTTTGAGACGCTGCGCTATCATCTCCCTTGCATAAGCTCGTTTTGCCTCTGCAGCTTCGTCCTCTCCCTGAACTGGAGCAATTAATTTTCTACTCAATGCTCGTAAACGTATGGCATATTGTATAACGCTTTCGTCCTCCTTTTGTTTACATTCCGAGAATCTCCTTTCATTATCATCACCTGACTGGCGATGAAATCTGGCTTTGAATAACGCCTTAAAGTCTTCGTATCTGTTTAAACCTATCACTGCTTCACTTTCTCGTACAAAATATAATGCGTCTTCTGCCAATCTGATTTTAATCATTTTTAATTTCGTTTGCTCATTCCAATTTCCAGCGTCTGCTACTTCATCGACTTTTTGCAGAAACTCCACCACATCCGAGCTTCCGTCGAACACTGGAATCTCAACATATACGTTAAGGAATTGTTCCTGAACATTCACCTGTACATGAACTCCTGCGTCCTCCATTTCTACTCTATGGAACTCCTCACGAAATTAAATCCTGTCCCCACTGTACCGTAACCCTTACGAAAAATTATCCTGTTCTCTTACGAAAAAAATCCTGTTCCCTATCCTCCTCTTACGAAAAATAATCCTGTTCTCTATCCTCCCCTTACGAAAAATATCCTGTTCGCAGCGCCATTGTGGAGGTCCGGGGCCTATAAAACAAAAAGGTCCCTTAGGCCGCCCTTCCACTCTCTAGATTGGGGGGTGGGATCTCCGTCCGTGTCCGTGGTGTTTCTCCCGGGTCTTGTGTCGTAAGGGGGAGGGGTAAAAGATGACTTTACAGGATTTAACAATAACAACGATTTATTCAAAGGGGAGAAAAATTATTTTACAAGGATAATTAAGCTGGCTCAGAGAGAAAATGAGTGAATGAGTGAGTGTTTTGTTACCCGAGCCTCGTTACAGCTCTTTTGATCGTCTCCGGATCGTCTAACGTCCGTTCATGTGGGGTGGTGGGCTGGTGTCCGATGAGGGCTCCGCGTTTAGCTAGATGACGGTATCTCTCCGCCTCTGTTCTTCTGTTTCAATGGAAACAGGTTTTACGTCTGTCCTTCTTGACGGCTTGGTCTCGACTCCCTTACTCTACAATCTTTCATCATAAGAACGGAAAATGAGACCATTCTAAGGAATTTTATAACAATTCTGCTAATTGGTTAAATTAGGGAAAAGCTCCACCTATCGATCACTCTTGAATCAGGTGTTGCTAAAATGATTCATGGACTTGCAATTCTGTGTGGGACTTTGTTGTGTCTAGAGACCGTACGCATGTGTGGTCCTTGCAATCCAGCTCTTGGCAAACAAATGATTTCATCAGTGAAACTGACTCTTTCTCAACACTGACTAAGCTTGGTGTAGAATAACACTTTCGATTTCATAAACTTCTAATATCTTTTTTTGAAAACTGTTGAAGTCTTTAATAACTGGATAAAATGTTTAGAAGGTGCTAAACATTAATTCCCATAAAACATTAATATTCAATTAATTGATAATAGATTTAATTCATGAAGCATAATTTATAATTAATTTTAAAAGTTAAAGATTTCTAATAATGACTAATTGTAATGAATGCGCGTGCAACTGTTCTTTATAAGGTAGATGCTTCATAACTCCTAAGGTCATTTAAACATTATAATGGAATAACATAATTAATGATAATCTGAAAGAATATCTTTTAGATAAATCAAAACTTTCTTCCAAGTCAACGACAGGTGACGACTATTTAAAAATAGTTGGAAAAGTCCTTAATTTAAATTAACTACGTATACAACTGCTTAGTAAGAGAAAGAGGGGTGGGTCTGGTAATCCCGGAATCCCACACGCTGAACGTTTCGCAAAACAATTAATTGTTGGATATTGGGAATAGAAAAATGGTAATCGATGAATCCACACAATGTATCTTTTTGCCAACCAACTTCTGTAAAATCACATCAACCACAGATGAATTGATTCACAATGTTTTTCCAAATATCGCACAGAATTATAAAAATCATCAGTGGCTCAGTGCACGTGCTATATTAGCAGCCAAAAACAACGATGCCAATCTCATCAACTTCAGCATTCAAAACGAAATACCAGGTGAAGCGACAACGTTTAAGTCCATCGATACTGTATGAATCAAGACGAAGTTGTCAATTATCCAACTGAATTCTTGAATTCACTTGACTTGCCAGGCATGCCACCGCACGTTTTAACATTGAAAATTGGCGTGCCTATCATTCTTCTCCGAAACATCAATCCACCACGACTTTGCAACGGTACCAGGCTTTCAGTGAAAAAACAAATGAACAGTATCATCGAAACTACAATTTTAAATGGAAAATTTAAAGGAGAAGATATCCTGTTGCCACGCATCCCAATGATACCGACAGATATGCCATTTGAATTCAAACGTGTGCAGTTTCCGGTGCGACTCACATTTGCAATGACTGTAACAAAGCACAGGGACAATCGCTGCCAGTGTGTGGACTAAATTTGAAAAATCCATGCTTCTTCCATGGACAGCTGTAACGCGTCGGAAAACCTTCTGCTTTATTCCTGTACGCACCAGGAATTTCTAGCTGGTATACCCGGCGTTGCTCGGGACCTTTTTAGATGAAATTTTGCAATATTTGATTGTGAATATATAGAAAAAATGAACACCTGAAAACATCTTAGAATTAATTTAGTTAAAATTCATATTCAAGAATCGAAAACACTTCTGTTAAAATGCTCCCAGTGGATGACCTCTCGACTTTGCTCATATTGGAATGTTGTGTATAGCTGAATGAGTTTGAAGCAGTACCGGAGAAAAAAAGTGACGAAAAATGTATGTAGTTTCGAAAGTAGAAGGAAATACGGGTTAGTCAAAATGAATGTATTGACGCTGGCGATAGGAGGTGTGATACGGGCTTTCAGTCATGGTCGTTGGACCCGGAGGCCATCTATTGGCGAATATAACATTACAAAAGTGATTACATTACCTCTGCATTTATATATGTTTTGAAAGAATACATTGATTACATTTTGCGTAGTACACTTTGAAATTGGGTCATTCATTTTGACTTGCCCTGTACAGTAGAATGAAAATGATACAATAGTCTGATCTGTCATTTCTTCACCGCTGGCTGTGGCCTTAGTGCGCAAGCGTTTTGCATGCTTATTTTTTTCCTGTATATTCAGAGGTATTGCAAAATTTCATCAAAAAAGAGCCCGAGTAATGCCGGGTATATCAGCTAGTAATAGATAAAATCAAAATCAAAATAAAAAACTTACGTTTCTGATAGAGATATCCTTAGGAACGTTAGCTTTTGATTTTGATTAAATCTATTGATATTTAATTATTTTTGTTTATAATATCTTATTTTTTATTCAGTTTGTATTTTTAGCACATTTTCTATATATAGAAATGTGCTTATGTGATCGGTTTGTCCAGCTGTCCGTCCGTCCGTCCGTCCGTCCGTCTGTAGACAATCCCACAATTCATTGCGTTGCATGTATTGAATTGCCTGTATTGCAATCTCACAATTCATTCAATCATGTTGAAATGCTGGAAGAAACGAATTATCCTCGCATTTGGTAAAACGCGTGTTGAGAACATGGGTTCGGTTCTGCGCGTGCTCTAAACGTTAATGAGATGGTGTGCGTGCAGGATGCACGTGTTTGACGATTATTAAAAGGGCAGTTCGGTCCCTAAATCAAGAGAATTTTTTTATTCCTAGGAAGCTTAGCATTTATTACGATAACTTGAAAACGAATTAACTTTTTCACAGTCTGTTTTCACCAATCCATTAAAATGGGAAAGAGTACGCAGAAGTACGAACGTGAGATAGCAGGAATAAGTACGTGCTCTAATAGCACGTGCTTTAATGGTACCATTATGATACCCTCTTAAACATTTCCTATAACAAGATATGGCATGTAATATATCAAACAAATTGTCACAACATATCATGAACGAATATAAAAGAGTAACTAGTGATAGCAAGTATCGGTCTAATGGCACGTGTACGTGCAAGGATGTCTCATGAATGAATATAACGGTATATAGTGGTGTCTGAATTGTTTAGTAGCACGTGCCCTAATGGTGCCCTCTGATACCATACGGTAACCTTGGAACTTTCAATGCTAAGATATGGCATGTAATATATCA
>JAHWFO010015411.1:1572154-1582918 GCA_023313115.1 Rhysida immarginata
ATAATACAACCTGGTAAATCTGGAAGCGCTTTTCGAATGCCCTGCATTCATCATTCAGCAGTTTGAAGTCAATACTCGAGGAAGCCTACAGCGAACTCTACTGCTGAATGATGGATGCAGGGCATTCGAAAAGCGCTTCCAGATTTACCAGGTTGTATTATTTCAAGTTAATCTTTGTTGCGGTTAAAGAGTATTTATTTAATATTAAGTTTAACCTAAATCGGTATGGTGGAATGGTATATTCGCACAGGCCTACCACGAGATAATGATACGTAATCAAAAAGAATTACGGGGCTGTGCTGGGAGTATGTCAGAAATGGCAACAGACAAGAACCAATATTTCGCGCAAGCATCAAATTTATAGTACTGCCACCCAATGTAATAGGTGATTCGATTGGTTTGAAATCTAAATTAAAATGTTTCTTCATAAACTTAAGAGCGTATAAATTTAATGTATCATCTACACTGATAATGCTAACTGTCATAATTGCAATATTAGTATCCACCTCCATGTCACTGACTGGTCTGGTTGTTGGTGAATATTTCATTATCGTACTGAACATGAAGTAAATACTATGAATACCGGCCAACCGGTTGGTTGGAAAGAGAAGCAGAAGATACCGGAAATGAACATATAACGGGACAATTTCAGGAGTAATTACCTTAACAACATTTCCATATCAGATATCGACACTTTAGGAGGAAAATACACTGATTGGCCAGATTATTATGACCACCCCATCTCTACTTCGTTGGGCCGCCTTCTGCCTTCAATACTGCGGCGATTCGCATTTACTCCACGAGACGTTGAAAGGTGATGCGAGGAATCTGACACCATGAATGCTATTGTCTTGTACTTTCTGGCCACAATCCGCTTCAAACCCCTGTTTATAGGCTGGCATAACAGTCTTTGCCTGATTAATAAGACTGTCCTATTGTGTGAAATTTGTTGTTTTGGAACCACCTGTCTGATGGCTCTTTCAACTTTCTTCCACAAATGCTCAACTGGATTGAGATTTGGTCATTGTGGGGGCCACCTAAGCCAGGTTCGTCGTCATTCGTAGCAATCGCAACAATCTCGCTTTACTATCATTTTCAATTGACGAATCAATATAGGGGTTAAAGCGTACATTCAGTAGGAAAAATTTTTTTTTGCAGCAAACAACGCACAGTAATTGTTTGTTCTTAATATTATTCCTGCCAAATACGAGTAGCGTTGGAAGAAGACATGCCTATTCCGATACACCATCAACATGATTGCATGAACTTGATCAGCAAAGATACTTAGGTTTTGATATTCAGACGTGTTTCTACACAAATAAAGAACCCATATTATGCCACGAAAAAATGCCCCAAACCATAAGTGCCCCCACGAGCTTGAACGATTGCACTCAGGCTTCTAGGGCCCATGATTTCATGCAGTTTCCGTCAAATTCTCATTCTGTTATCTGCATGATGCAACTGAAAACGTGGTTCATCAGACCACATGACTTTATTCCGATGCTCTACTGCCCAATCCTTGTGTTCCTGTGCGGATTGGGGACGTTTTATCTTGTTAACTACAGATAGCAAAGGTGTTCGAACTGGCCTTCGGCTCCCATATTCTATACTATACAGTGTATGGCGAACAGTGCGTTCAAGATCATTTGAGAGGATCCTGATAAAGATCTGCAGCAATTTGATGCGCTGTTGCCCTTCTGTTGTCTTGTACCAATCTTGCCACTCTCCTTTCTGCCCGAACATTGATGGCCACAACTGACACCTTCAGACCCTGTTTTCCGGCAGACAGTCAAGTCTGTAACAATTTAACAGCAGCTGCTCTTGAACATTTAACGAATGCAACCGTTTTGCTGATATTAACTCCATGGCTACGAGCGCCAACAATCATCAGAGGCTGCTAAATCGCGTCGTTTACCTGTAATCTTCTGAAACAAATCACTTCCAATGACGTGGTAAACAACTTGCTTCCCTATTTACACTAGTTCGGCTCTTTAACAACTTCAGCGGGAAATCATAGCTAATTTGCCTATAAACATCAGGCATAGGCAAATCAGAGTAAACACTTTATAGTGAAGATCTTATTACATAATTGTACAAAGCTTTAACAATACAAATATCATTGATATCAGCGTCGATCCGTCGTCTGTAGTTGGACCAGTCTGTCAGTATAGGTTCACATTCGTTAAAGAATTACATTTCAAAAAATTGCAAAAACGCCTGCTCTACTATAATTTATAATACCATATTTTTGAATACTTTTATATTTGTTCTACACAGTATGAAATCTTTCACACAGGACTGGTAAAAATAATGAAGCTAAGATGTCACACTTCTGTAACCTGGGCGCTTCAAGTCCTTCTCAAAACAAAATCTATCACAAACATAAAGATACACGAATATCCAAATTCAATGTTAAAAATATAGAAGGAAATATGAATTCCGTGTCCCAAACTGTCGCATATACAGGTTGAGGCATTTATCTTGAGACAACTGAATATCTCTAAAACTAAGCATTGTACGAAAAAAATGTCTAAAATCAAAAGTGAATTATTTCGTGGGAAAAATTCCTTAGTTGAAAATTACCCCGCCATTTGAGGGGGGCTGGGGGGAGAGGGTAACCTTGAAATCTTATATAGGAATCTCTATTTTTCAAGAAATGTTTTATTTGAGATAGAGGCCCTGAAATTGTTGAGCTTTTAAAGTTTGAACCCAGTTTTATCGATGAAGACAAAGAGATAGAGAGTGGGTCTTACAGACATTCTTATTCCACTTTTTAATGGTCTTTTTGAATTCGGAGTCAGAATTTCGATAATCCAATAGATACAGACAATGCCTCCATGGGACCGCTGCCCCCAAAAGTTTACTTGTGAACTAAAAAATTTTGAATTTTTGAAATTCTGACTTGGGATCTTAAATACCATTAAAAAGTAGAATAGGAATGTCTGTAAGACCTACTCTCTATCTCTGTCTTCATCGATAAAATTGGTTTCAAAACTTTAAAAGTACTATACTTTCAGCGTCTCCTAAACGGTTGGATCAATTGAAAAAAAAAAACACTGATAATAAAACATTTCTCATATATTGTGTATAATCTGAATATATCATTAAAAATAGGGGTTTCTATCTAAGATTTCAAAATTACCCCCTTCCCCCCCCCTGCCTCCCTCACAAGGGGGAGGGGTAATTTTTTAACTAATGAATTTCCCCCGCGAAATAATTCACTTGTGATTTTGGACATTTTTTCGTACAATGCTTAGTTTCCGATATATTCAGTTGTCTTCTCAACAAAAATGCCTCACCCTGCATTTTTGCACCGTACATAAATCGCATTTGAAAATGCTTATTATAGACCTCCTTGGGTTGGATTTTATCACTCGGTGTTGTAACGTTTATATCATCAGATATGTTATTTCCGTCGAACTGAGCCGTGGAAGTTATTGGCGCATTCGTATCGGGCTATTGATCACTTTGGCGTCGCCATGACTGAACTTTTAGTAGTTCCTGCTGAGCCCGTAGGTTCGACATCGGATATCTGGGTCTTCATGGATTCCCCATCTCTCGATTTGTTTACGTGTGACGTTTTCTATAATTTTTCTGGCGTTTATTATGCATAAACTTGGAAATTCTGTAATTTTTGCAGAATTTCCACAATTTAGATACTATGAAATACTGAGGTGTAATTTTTAAGCTATTTTATAAAGCGCAAAAAGATAAAACAAATGACACCTAAAATGTCGTGCTAACACAAAGGATGCCGGAGCTAGACTAAATTAATCTCCGCCAGAGAGCAGATTTACTGACTCAACTTTGTACTTCGATTGTATCAGCCGATGACGTCAGCATGAAGTCGGTGAAAGTCTAAACTTTTGACTCTAAAGCATGTTTTGTTTTATCATTCATTTTTCTATCATTAATAGTTTTGACGTTATTAAGGTTTTCGAGATCAACACTTTTAGTGACATTCACAATTTAAGCGTGGCATCCCAGTATCGAAACATAAAATGTATTCTACGTCAAAAAGAAAATTGTATTTTTCAATAAGAGGAAGCTCTTCATGCTGTTTATATTGTGTTTGGAGCTTTGAAATGAATGTTTCTGTCATTTCTTCATTTTTTCAAGGGTCAATGTATAGTTTAAGAACCCCACTGTTTGAATTTCTAAAAAATAAAAAAAAATACATAAAAAAGAATTTTTTAAAATTGACGGGTGAGGGGTCTTGGGGGAGGGATAGTAAATAACTCCAAAACGGCTCATTACAGCCAAACAAGTCATTTTCAAAAAAAATTTGCCTAAATGAGAGGAGTACGTACATGTAGAGTTTATTGAGTTTGGTTCATTCGTTTGAACGCTACAGCCATTTTTTTAATTTTCAGAAAATAATTAATATCTCAAAAATAGCTTACCCAATTGACATAAAATATATGCTAAGGCACAATTTAAGGAACCCTCTAGGTATGTATAATTTTTATTTGGTTCGGCTATTTGCCGTTTCAGAGGAGTTAGCTGCACAAAATTGGTCACATACGTACATACATACGTACAGACGGAAAAATTTTTATTCAAAATTTCAACATATCTTTACGAATCATGAGTTTTTAAGTCGATTTCAGCAAAAAAAAAATATTTTTGAATTTCTGAAACTAAAACGAAGGCCTTATCTCTTAGAGAGTGGTAGGCCAAAATTCTGAGTTTTCCGGAACAAAGCCCCCTATAATTTTCTTGAACACGACAAAAAATGACGGTCATTTGTACAGATAGAAGTTTGGGTACTGACGTTATATATACAAGTTCGGACAAAAAAAAATTATCTAAGTTACAATAAACAAAGAAACATTTATAGTTTTTATTATTTTTTTCATTTTTGTGTGCGCACACAGTATGTTTTGCATTTTAGCAAAAGAAAAAAATGCAAAGGAAAAAAAAACAATATTTGCATTTTGGTATACCAAATTAATATATATATTAAACTTATAATACTTTAAAAAATATAAAAAATACATATCATGTAGTAAAATAAATATGGTTACTGCCTTCAGATAAGGTAAGAACAAGCCCAAAAAACCCTTTTGCGATTTTAAAGCTAAAGTCATTTCACAAAAAAAAATATTGCGTTTAGAACACTTCTCATCCCGCGAAGTAAATAACTTTGCAATCATGAAGTTTAAAGGAATAAGATGAACTTTGGAAATACCCTCGTGTGGGCTAAGAAACCAATGAAGTTAGTAATTTAATATATCCTGCCCAGATAAGGATAACAAATCCAAGAATCTGCTTAAAGCAGGGGCAGATAAAGGTTTAGTTAGTACGTCTATCAGCATGTCGGGGGAAGAACAGTAGGTAAGAATCACATTCTGAAGATTAATTTCTTGCGCGATGAAATTATGCAATCTCAATATGTGTCTTGTCCTACATTTTGATTCTAATGCTCCCAGACATGCGCTGGCAGACGTCGAGTCAGTATAAATGATTGTGAGGAAAGAAACAAACGCCCCTTGTCCTAACTCAGTTATGAGGTCTTAAAGACATTTCAGTGACTTCACGAATTCGTTTATAGCAATTATTTCTGCTTCGCAGCTGCTCAGGGCGATTAAACGTTGCTTCTTAGAAAACCAGGTTATGGTTTTTTCCCCCATTTTAATCAAAAATCCAGAGAATCCTTTACTCTGTGGGGTGACACACCAGCTAGCGTCAGCGAATGCCCACAAAGGCCCCGTAGATCAGGTAAAAACGAGTGATGTCATATGCAGTCGATTTAGCATATGTCAACAGCCTAGTAATTGCGAAAGCTATATCCGGCCGCTTGCAAGTCATTACATACATTAAAGAACCGAGAAGAGATTGGTATGGGGTAGAATCAACCGGTTGTGAATCCGCAGTTTCATCAAGACTTACAACAGGACTTAGTGGCATGGTTTTTGGTTTGATGTTTTGAAGCCCATAATCATGCAGGATTTGCTTGATGTAATGTGCCTGAGACAGATAAATAAAACCGTTCGCTTGTGACACATGCATACCAAGCAAATGTTTTACCACTCCCAACTCCGCGAGGTCGATTTCTTCCTTCACTTTGTCCATGATGGAGGTTAGGATGGAGACATTTGTTGTTGCTGCCACGATGTCATCCACGTAGACTGTTAAGAGAATGATGCACCCAGAATTAGTGTAGTAAAAAAAATCATCTGCTCTGGATGGAGTGAATTTTAATTGGGTAATAAGCTGACACAACTTTACGTACCAGCATCTTCCACTTTGTCTGAGACTGTAAAGTGATTTACGCAATTTGCAGACGTGATTAACTGGCGTTGATAATCCCTTGAGGGGCGATAGATATATGGTGTGGTCTATCGGTGCGTGAAGATATGCACATTTGACGTCATACTGGCGCAGTGACATCCCTGTATTTCAGCTATGGCAAACAGTAAGCGGAGGGATTCCATTCTGATGACAGGTGAGAAAGTTAACGAGGGATCCCATTCATACTGGGTCCCGTAGACTTGTGACGAGCCGATAGCCACTATTCTTGCCTTGAATCTGGACACCGAACCATCAGAGTTATATTTGATGCGGTAGATCCAATTGCTCTTTAAAATTTTTACATTTGGTGGTGGAAGCTCTAAAACTCAGACGTGATGATGTATGAGTGCATTCAATTCATCTTGCATGGCCTCTTCCCATTCATGATGTTGGGGAAAAGCGAGTGCTTGTTTATAAGACTGGTGTGTGATTGGCGAAGTGATTAGGAAGTCGGAGTCAGTAAAGTCTGGATAAAACAAGTTTGCTTTTCTGCCTTTGTGAACGTCGTAATGCCGGTTGTGGGACTTCAGCATAGGGTTGGTTCACTGATGATTTAGACGAACAAACTAGGACATCTTCCATCGATGTTGTTTCTGATGGAGGTGTAAGTACTCAGTATCAGATAGGACCTGCATTCTTGTCTCGTCTAATATTAAAGTGGGTGAGATTGGGGGTATGCTCTGAATGATATGTAGTTCATCAGGATGTGATGCTTCAAAAACTGGGGGTTCCATGTGAATTGAAAATACCAGAGGAACAGATAATGATGAATCTGATGGCATAAAGCGCATCATGGAGTTTTAAAACTGCTCTTGAATCTAATAATACACTTGCCACACCAGTACCGATGGCAGCAATAGTTTTCTTAGGGTCTGCAGTAAATATTCGCAAAGAATCAAAGAACTGTTTTTCTTTAAGTACATGAAATGAGCTACCCGTGTCAACTATCCAATCCTTGTTTTGAACTCCAACACAGTTGGCCGCAGGTTTCTTGCTTTGCCCTTTTGTACCTGATTTACGAGGCTTACGCTTAGGACGTTATGCTGATGCACGAGGCATGCGCTTTTTGATGCAAGATCCTGCGAACGGGGGAGAGTATCGCGATGCATGAAGTAGCTGGACTTGCCAGCCAGGACAATAGTGCATATGCATAAGACAATTTAGAATGCCACCGGTAATGAATGTGATAATTTATTTCGATTTGTGAAATCACAGTAAGAGTGGAACCCATTCAATTATAAGGGCTCTTCACTTCTTTTCTTCTTTTCATTTTGGACGGACAAACCTTTTTTATGTATCCTCAGCCTCCACAATTATAGAATGTTACGTCATTTGTTCGATAGGCACTGGGATGTGGATGCGGGGGAGAAACAGAGGTGGCACATAAGGCTATGCCTATTGAGGAATTCGGTGTGGTCCTTAAAGACCACAATTAGTTGACTTAGGAAAATTTTAATTGACATTAGTGAGTTTGACTTCACCACAAGACTCAATAGAGTATAGGTTGAGGGTAGACTTGCAACCATATGATCAATCAAAACTTTATTATTCAGAACCAGGGGCACAGCTCCAGCCTGGGCACGGATTTGTAGCGCTGCTGCTACATAGGCATTCAGATTATCAACGTCTAAGAAACGCAAGGCTGAGAGACTCCGAAATATTTCAGCCTGTGACACTGAATTCGGCCTTCCATATCGACCCTTATTTGCTTCCCACAATGTAAAGGGATTGTCATCTTGAAGCATGACGACAATATCATCACTCACCATACACAGGAGGTAATGCTGTACTCGTGCCCAGTCAAGGTACATGGATGAGCTGGCTGATGCTTCTGCAGGAAGAGATTTTTTTCTTGGACGTATTTGGCTAGCCCTTTGGTTTCGAAAATGGTTAAAACTCGGTACGTCCATTGAATATAATTGGCACTCATTGACCTAGGGAGGGAACGACCCTCTTCAAATTATGATTCCTCCATATTGTATGAAAGAATGGACCAAGAAAAAAAT
Organism: Rhysida immarginata; assembly: GCA_023313115.1. Taxonomy (NCBI): domain Eukaryota; kingdom Metazoa; phylum Arthropoda; class Chilopoda; order Scolopendromorpha; family Scolopendridae; genus Rhysida; species Rhysida immarginata. The sequence continues at coordinate 1,580,455 of JAHWFO010015411.1, forward strand.
AAATAAACCAAGCTCTGCTACCAAATGTTCATAGGGGGAAGCAAAAAATAGAACAGAATTTGAGAGGTGATACTTAAAAAGAACCCCAAACGTAAGAATAAACGTGGCTCGTTAGTAAAACTTTTATTTTTGGTTTAAGAATGAGATATTTATTTAGGAAATAAAAAATTCTGTACAGAAGAATATTCTGTACTGTATGATTTAACTGAGGAATTGGCATTGTTATCTGAATTACAAAAGAAAATATTTCTCGAAATAAATAAATAAAAATATTTAAATATACTTTAATACAGCAAAATACCGCAATGAGAAATATTAATCTCTACATTGTGCGAAATGAGTTTAAATATTTAAAGATACATTGAGACAGACTAATTCCTTATAAGGAATAAGACATTTCCATTTATTAGCGAAATAATAATCAATTATTATTGAAAAAAAAAACTGAAATGTGCAGCATTGCATCCCTTATATATGTTATTGTTAAAATAGTATCAAAAGAAATTTCAATATTACTTTTTGAGTAAACCCGTAAAGATGCTGCTCATAGAGAATCATGGATGCCGCGAGAAAGTGAGAATTTCACCTGTCTGAGTCAACAGAACTAAACAACGAGCGGCGGGGTAGAAGCAATTTACAGGGCATTGGAATCTTTCGCCAGTTATCCAATGAACATAAAAAACAGTGCCGAAAAACATGGTCAGTTCCAAAGTTTAAAGAATTAACTGAAGGCCTATGGGATGAAATGTAAGTTGAACGCCATGGCTGCGCTAGTATAGACTTGGAAGACCAGAAGGAAGAAGGACTGGTCAAGCCAGAAGCTGGAAGTAATCTGTCTGAATAAAAAAATAGTAATTACGGAAAGAACACCAACAATAGTGCGACACAACATCCTCATTGTCACGGAAATTATTCGCGAGGGACAACTGCAGCAGACAGCAACTATCACGTGAATATTTTTATTTATTTAGACAATACAAACACAACAACCACTGTCTGCAAACAAAATAAAATTAAATAAAAAAATAGAATAATCATTTTGGCCTGGTGGGGGAGGCTGTGGCCTGGTGGGCTTTCAATGTAACAACTTCTGTGAAGTTAAGCAATATCAGGCACGGCTAGCCACTGGATGGGCGACCATTCAGTGACTCACAATCTTCACTCCCCCCCCCCGGCTGCTGTGACCACCATACAGCAGTCGTTAATCCTGGTTCATCCAGGGACCCAACTCGTCGGCCTCACGCCATACAGGCCCTGGATGGACGTATAGGATTACTATTAATTAAATAAAATAAAATAAAATCTTAATTTACGGATATTTACAAATATCATTATATCTATTTACAAAAAATATCTGAGTCTTCCCGAACAGAAAGACTCCAACTGAAGTTGCAAATTTATTTGGATATAATCAATCTACTGTTTCGACTACATGAGAAAAATTCCGAGAAACAGGCCATGTCCAAACCAACCCAAAATCGGGAAGACCAAAGAAAAATAGCTGTGAAAGAAATCTGTGAAAATCTCTGAAAGCTAGAAGAGAACTGTGAAAGAAGTCTGCAAGAAAATGAAAAGAAACACATTGAAAGAGATAAATAACGAGTGAAAGAAGACATTTCATGCTCGCATTTGTGACAGAACCATCCGAAATCGACTACATCAACTTGGCTTCATTCAAGGAAAGCGAAAATAAAGCCGCGTCTCACTTAGAAACACCGAAAGGCACGTTTGAAATTGGGAAGAACATACAAGAAGTGGACAACTGAAGACTGGAGAAAAGTATTTTTTTCTGACGAAAGCCGGATTTGTTTGTCAAGTGGTGACGATGGCTGAAATTTGTCTAGAGGCGTTCAAACGAAAAATTTAATGATGACTGCCTAGTCAGTAAAGAAAAGTTTCCACAAGGACTCATGGTTTGGGGTTGTATTTCTTTTAAAGGAAAAGGCAAACTTTGTATAATGAAAACAACAGTCGACTCAGAAGCATGTATTATTGATGCCATCCTTCTTCCAACAGTTGAAGATTATTTTGGAGATGATCAGTGCATCTTCCAAGATGACATCGTATCTTGCAATCGTTCAAAAAAATTTGAAGGTGCATCTTGCCACCATTCAAATACGAGGCTCATCCAGAAAGTAAGTTCCGTTCGGTAACAAAAACAAAACTACTACTTATATATTCAAAATTTTTTCTTTACCAGATTCTATGTACCTTTAACTATTTTTCCACATAGTTTCCAAGTTTATTTAAGCACTTGTCATAGCGCTCAATGTACTTCCCCATGATCACTTCGTAGAAGCTGCCGCCGGTGAAGAAAGTCACACAGTTTTCACTTGTTCATCGTTGTTGAAATGCATGCTGCCGATGATCTCCTTTAGATCCCGGAACTGGTGGTAGCCACTGGATGCGAGGTCCGGACTGTAAGGCGGGTGGTCAAGTTGTTCCCAAACAAAAGATCTGATTA
>JAHWFO010015411.1:1589174-1615088 GCA_023313115.1 Rhysida immarginata
TCCCCCCTCCTTTTTAACCTATTCATAAACGACCTTTCACACATAACATCCCCACTGCCTTTAATACTATACGCCGATGACGCAACTATATCTTGTGCCGACATTTCATTGCGAGCAATTCAGGAATCATTCAACCTAATCCTTGATAAACTTTTACTTTGGAATTCTATTAATCATCTCTCCCTTAATCTTGACAAAACCCAATACGTTATCTTCTACCAGCATAACAAAAAATTTGATATAAATGACTTCTCGATATCTTATAACTCCCAACAGATTTCACGTCCAAATCCTTCAAATACTTAGGTATTCACCTAACCCACAACCTCTCCTGGGACACTCACATTAATACTTTAGCCACGACTCTAAACCAAAGCCTAGGTCTTTTCTCCCGCCTCCACCATCTCCCCCCAAAAATCCTCCTTCTATTATACAACACTCTGATTCAATGGCCTTCAATTCTGGGGCTCAACTACAAAACTTACTCCGCTTACTCAGGATACAAAAATGGTTTGCTGCCCAAACCCGCCCCTGTGTTACATCTTTTTCACACAATAGGTATAACCCCAATTCACCAACTTTATCCCACAAACTTAGCAATCTTTATATACAAAGCACTCAATAACCACATTATAATATCCCTCCCCCAACATTTGTTCACATCACCTACTTCCCCACCTTAAAACACACGTCACTCTAACTTTCTACGATTCCCACGCATTAAGCGGAACTACCAACTAAAAAGTATATCAAATTCTGGCAACAAACTTTGGTCCACATTAGCCCGCGATCTTCGCCTTGCATCCAACATCTCCACCTTTAAAAGCTTCATTAAAGCCTGTTTCACATAGAGCTTTGCGGGGCGGAAAGCACGCGGAAGCGCAATCCGCGGGCAAAAGCGGACTTTTTCCGCTAAACTGAGGCATTTCACATTTACGCGCAAACGTTGCAGATCTGCTCCGCGAGAGTTGCGGAGCGGATTTTTCATTTCAAGGAGGTCTGGAAATTTTGCGGAATCCGCTTTGCCTCAGCCAATCAGGAAGTAGGTGAAGCGCAAAGCATGTAGGGAGAACTTAAAGCGGGAGAGATAAAAATTACACTCTACTACACAGCGATGGCCAGCAAATGTGCGTTTCATGAGAAACTTATTTCTTTAATTTCTGAACGAATTTCAACTTGGAATACCAAATAAAGGAACACAGAAATGCTCGGCTAAAATAAAACAAAACCAGGTAAAAGTCGGTTTCTATTTTCTCGGGTGACATCGATGATCGATCAGCCCCTTCACGTTTAAGCCTATTTTACATAAAGCTTGTTTCAGCCCCGTCTAGCTCGAATTTATTATTGTTTTTAATCATTAAATAAGTGTAACATATTTATTAAATAAGTAAATGATATATCGCATTATAGAATTTATATTTTCGGAAAATTATGCAAGAAAACACATCACGAAAATCTTGTGACGATGTTAGTGCGGCCAGGCCGACATCAATGACCGACAGCCCGCCCGTAGCTGATGTTCACCGTCACGGGACTTTAGTGATTTTTTTCCCGCATAAATTTCGTAAAATATAAATAATATGTTAAATTATTTATGTATTAATTAGACACATTACAATAATGAATTCATGCGTAAACGCGACGGGGCTGACCGATGTCTTCCGAGAAAATTAGAGAATGCTACTCTCGACTTTTACCCAAAAGGGGTTTAATTTTTTTTTTTTAATATTATTGTAATTAAAATATATATTTATTATTACACAAATACTGGGACGTACAGTTCTTGTATTTTTAAATTATACTCCGCCAAATGAAAAATTGACAATATATAACATCTCCATTTAAAAAATTGTTGAAAATTCATTTGATAGACTTTTTTTTACTTCAAAAGCTTAGTTTTAGACTCCATTTTACGAAAGAAGATACTATTTCAAAGGGACCAATCAGGAGACAGCTTAAGCGGAAAAGTTGCGCGAAAGGTTTAATTATGAAATGCTCAACGGATTCCGCGTTTCGACGCGGAATGCGCACGGAGGCGCCACTATACGCAATATATGCGGATCTGCATCCGCTCCGCCAGGGATTTTCTATGTGAAACAAGCTTAAGAGATACTACACATCCCCAACCAGCTGTTACCCTATTCTCCCCCACCCTCACTGTCCTCACTCTCATACTTCATTACCAATTATATAATATTCTTTCTTTATTTCATTCTGCCTCTATTCTCCAATCTGATAAATTTAAATTTAAATTTTACAATGTACAATATATTTTTTTGTACTGTTACAATTTGTTTGCATCTTCTGGGGACCAAACTCGTCGGTCGTTTGGCCATACTGGCCCCGGGCAGATGCTATTGTATTTCCTTACCTTACTTACTTACTTACTTACTTTTCAAACCCGCTTATCCGTTAGGGTCGCGGGGGCAGCAGCCCTATGGAGGATTTCCAGCGATCGCGATTTTCCGCCATCAGGCGCATGTCCTCCCTGGTAATATCCAAGCGACTCGAACCCAGATTCTCCATGTAGTCTAGCCACCTGGTTCTAGGCCGACCCCTTGGTCTCTTACCCACCGGCTTGGAAAATAACAACTGCCTAGGAAGACTAGATTGCGGCATCCGTATCACGTGGCCATACCAGCGCAACTGAGATCTCTTAATGCGGAGAAGTAGCGGCTCGACACCTAAAGATTCCCTTATTGTGCTGCTGTACACTCTATCTAGTAGGGTAACACCTGCCACACCTCTCAGGAATCTCATTTCGGCCGCTTGTACCCGCGATCGCACTCTTTCGGTCATTACCCAAGCCTCATGACCGTAGGTGAGAATGGGGACAAAAATAGATTTGAAGACGGAGAGCTTGGCTTTGTTACCCAGCTCTCGTTTCGTTACCACGGATCGCCACAGTTCACGTCTGACACAGCTTGCTGCACCGATCCGAGCATCCAATTCTTTCTCCTGCCGTCCATCACTCGTGAATGCAATCCCGAGATACTTGAACTTCTCCACCTGTCTCAATGAGGCTCCCCTAACATGGAGAGCAAACTGAGCAGGCTGTCTTGAAAGAACCAGAACTTCGGTTTTAGCCACACTAATCTTCATCCCAGCTTCTTCACATTTGGCTGCAAACCGGTCTAGTGCATGCTGAAGGTTCGTGCGAGAAGACCCAAGCAGGACAAGGTCGTCCGCAAAGAGCAACCTCTCCACCAGGCAGTCGCCCACACAAACACGCTCATCGCCTCGGCTGCCCCTGTCTATCCAGTCCATAAAGATAATGAACAAGATGGGCGACAGTACGCACCCTTGGCGGAGTCCAACACCCACGGTGAACGGTCTTGACTTAATGCCATTTATCCGGACACACATCTCAGGGCTTTCGTACAGAGACATGATAGCAACCAGTAATTGCCCATCCACTCCATACTCTTGCAACACTTGCCAGAGCTTCTCCCGAGGAACTCTGTCATATGCTTTTTAGAGGTCCACAAAGCAAGCGTAGACCTCTTTTGCATACTCCCAGGATTTCTCAAAGATTTGCCTTAGAGCAAAGATGTGATCCGTCGTGCTTCGGCCAGGTCGGAAACCACACGGCTCCCCCGACAGTTTGGAGTCGACTATTTCCCGACTTCTCTTCTCCAGACACTTAGCGTACACTTTCCCAGGAATGCTGAGCAAAGAGATGCCTCGATAGTTGTTGCAATCTCTCTGATCTCCCTTTTTGAAGATAGGGATCACAATTCCTGTCTGCCATTGCTTAGGGGCCTGTCCAGATATCCAAGCAACTTGACACACTCGAGTCAGCCACAGGATACCATCCTGATTTAAGGCCTTTAACATCTCGGACCGGATTTCATCATCACCTGCAGCTTTGCCAGTCTTCAGGGACTTAATTGCCCATCTGACTTCTGTTTCAGTGATACTACCGTGACTATTCTCCGCTCCAAGGTGCACCTCGTATGCCTCAGTTGTTGTTGTCACCGGATTAAGAAGAGATGCAAAGTATTCCTTCCACCTATGCAATACGCTCTCCTCCGTTTTCAGAAGCCTCCCATCTGAACTCTTAATAGTTTGTGATGAAAGAGACTTCTTTCCACGGAGGCGGCGTACGGTCTGCCAGAACACCTTGTTTGCCGAACCATAGTCTGCCTCCAATTTCTCCCCGAACTTCTCCCAGGCCTTGGCTTTAGCTGTTGATACTGTCTTTGCTGCTGCTTTTCGCGCCTGAGTGTACCGCACTCGACTCGAAGTTGACTTATTTGCAAGCCATAGCAAATAGGCTTCCTTCTTTGCCTTGACAGCTTCTTGGACTTCACCATTCCACCATGCAGTCCTTTTCTCACCGCCCTGCGCCACACTCAGCCGCTTACGACCACAGCACAAAGCAGCCGAAGTAATCACAGCAGTTTTAAACAACTGCCACTCCTCTTCAACAGTACCACGATCACTGGGTAGTTCTTTGAAACTTGAAGATATGCTATCTGCAAAGGTCTTCCTCACAGCTCTATCCTCCAGTGCCTCCCATTTGATGCGCCAAGTTTGTCTGAACCTAGTATTTCGCTTGGTTGGCATGGATTCAGAGAACCGCAAAGTGCAGACAACAAGGTGGTGATCAGTTGATAGTTCTGCCCCTCTTCTCACACGAGTATCCAACACTGATCGGAATAAGTCAGCTGAAACAATTACAAAATCAATCAGTGACTTCTGGTCCATTGCATCCCTGTACCAGGTATACTTATGGACATCCCTGTGCTGGAAGAAGGTGTTTGTGATGGAAAGTCCCTTGTTGCAACAGAGATCCAACAAGCACCTCCCATTCGCATTTAAATCGGGGTCACCATTCCTCCCAATCACGCCCCTCCACGTTTGGTCATCAGCCCCTACGTGTGCATTGAAGTCGCCCATCAGGATGACAGAATCTGCACTCCCTCTCCTGCTAAGAGCAGCATCAACTTCATCTAGAAAAAGTGGGTACTCTGTGACTGCATTCGGAGCATATGCAACGAATAGAGAGAGAGACCGTTTCCCTATCTGAAGCCTCAGGAGACACAGTCTTCCACCTAAGGGGGTCCAATCTGCAACATAATCTGCCAGCCGGGGACTTGTGAGTATCCCCACTCCCGCCTGAGCAGTCATGTTAGGGTTGACACCAGAGTAGAAAAGCTTCCACCCTCCTTCTAAGTCCACAGTTCCAGAACCTGGACGTTTCGTAGAGGTAATACCTATGATATCCAGTCGATACCGTTTGGCTTCCTCCACTAACTCTGATTCCTTTCCTGTCATGGAGAATACGTTCCAAGTGCCGATTGACAGCACCCGATCCCGTTGTCGCTTTACCAGTTTCTCCTCCTGGGTAAAGGCATGCGCTGCCCCCGACCGTTTCCCCAAGCGCATAGCGAGTGCACTGGTGGGGCTTCTCGGAAGCATTGCTCCGAGATAACAGCCGGGAGACTGTCGACTATTTTTCGAAAGAGAGCCTCTGCCTAACTCCCGAACGCGGGTGACTTTAACCTGCGCCACACCCGATGTAGTATGAATTCTTTTATTTGTCAACATCATGAGATATATGTTTGTTTGGATACTCTTCGTCTCACTTCTCAACCATGACCTTTCTGGTAAGGGTGACCCTAAGGTAGCCGTGCTACAACCAGCATAGCTCACAGAATCCCTGAAGGACCCAAACCCCTGACCCACGGTAAGGGGGCATCCACTCAGGGGTATTTCCTTACCAAAAAATAAAAAATAAAAAAAAATAAAATAAAAAATAAAAATGATGATGCAATGACAGAACATGCGTTTCCAAGAATTATTAATAATAAACAGGAAATGGATATAATAGACGATTTAGATAGGGCAGTCTCTCTCGAAGAGGCAAAGGAGGTACACGTGTACTTCAGCTCCCTAACAAGCGTTCAGACGATTGGGAAAAGAGTGTGTGTTTACCTACAAGCGTAATTATCCCGGGCAACGCCGGGTCCTCTGCTAGTTATATAGAGAGATAACTTTAGGAATCTCCCCTGTTAATCCAGTTTAATATATTTTTGTTTAATTTTCAAGAAAAAATCTTTTTTTAAATTTGTTCTTTTTTTTGTTGAAATTTTAAATTCAAGTTGAGGTGAATATTTATTATTGAATTTAACATATATTATGTTATCCTACAGTGACTGTAAACTAAATTTTGCAAAGCTGCATGCTTTTTTAAATTCGTTTGTCTTCTGTATTTTCCATTAAAAAAAGTTCTTCTGCAATACTAAATGATTTGCTTTTATTCATTTTACAACATACGTGTGTTTTACTTAATTAAAAAAAATTAAAAATCGATACAAAATAAAAAAGAAGACAGGTAATCGGAACAAATTCGTAGAAACACATTAGACAAATGAGCGTTACCATCGCTTACAATGGAAAACCCTAAGAGTGTCACTTTAATTATCCTTGTTCTGTGATATTACTCTTTGCTATTGTCTTGCCATTCGTTGTATTTTATCCAATCATATTACTCCGTTGTACCACATTCTCTGTATATAAGGGAGTGAAGCCTCTAGTCGAGTGTATATCCTTGATAAAGCTGGGAGTAAATGGTGAAACTAGTCGGAAACTCTGTCCTCCTTTTATTGTATTGTAAAGTCTCTACCAATTTCATTGATAAAAGCAATACTAATGACACCCATTTTTGTAGAACACATTTTTGTAGAAATTTTTTCCTCATTTGATAAAGAACTCACGAAATGAAAAAGCAGATAGAAATGTTGCGTTGTCATGAAGGAAAAAACTAGTTTTGACTGCGCCAAAATTCTGGTCGTTTTCTTCTCATATTTTTTATGAGGCGTTTCAGAATTTGGAAGCATTAACTACGGTTCACTGTCTGACAAGATAGGAGAAGGAATTCATCATAAATGACGTCATTTGGATTGAAACAAATCTAGCGTGCTTTTTGCGGCCGAGGCGAATTTTCATCAACCCACAGAGGACTGAACTTTGACCCATGTTTCATGATTCGTAATGATGCTTGACAAGAACGTTTCAACTTTCTCATCTCAGTTAAGAAAATTTTGACATACTGCAGCACGATACTTTTTCTGTTTTATATATCATCGGTTGAAGCCGAATATGACCGCAATCCATACATGTTCAAGTGTCCAGTCCGGATTGCTTGGCATGATCATAATAAAGTGTTGTATTTTTCTTTAGGTCCTTTCACAGTTAATCACGAGAGAGATCTTCGATTTTTGAAACCTCTTGTCGACATCATGATATATATGTTTGTTTGGATACTCTTCATCTCACTTCTCAACCATGACCTTTCTGGTAAGAGTGACCCTAAAGTAGCAGTGCTACAACCAGCATAGCTCACAGAATCCCTGAAGCACTCATAACCCTGACCCACGGTAAGGGGGCATCCACTCAGGATCAATTACTGGTTGCTATCATGTCTCTGTATGAAAGCACTGAGATGTGCGTCCAGATCTAAGGCTTTAAGTCAAGGGTTGGACTCCGCCAAGAGTGCGTACTGTCGCCCCTTGTGTTCATTATCTTTATGGACTGAATAGACAAGGGCAGCCAAGGCGATGAGCGTATTTGTGTGGAGAGGTTGCTCTTTACTGACGACCTTGTCTTCCTTGGGTCTTCTCGCACGAACCTTCAGCATGCACTAGACCGATTTGCAGCCAAATGTGAAGAAGCTGGGATGAAGATCAGTGTGGCTAAAATCGAGGTTCTGGTCCTTTCAAGGCAGCCTGCTCAGTGCGCTCTCCATGTTAGGGAGCCTCATTGAGACAGGTGGAGAAATTCAAATATCTCGAGATTGCATTCACGAGTGATGGACGGCAGGAGAAAGAATCGGATGCTCGGAATGATGCAGCAAGCTGTGTCAAACTTGAACTGTGGCGATCCGTGGTAACGAAACGCGAGCTGGGTAACAAAGCCAAGCTTACCGTCTTCAAATCTATCTTTGTCCCTATTCTCACCTATGATCGTGAGGTTGGGTAATGACCGAAAGAGTGCAATCGCGGGTACAAGCGGCCAAAATGAGATTTCTGAGAGGTGTGGCAGGTGTTGCACAGCAGCACAATAAGGGAGTCTTTAGGTGTTGAGCCGCTACTTCTCCGCATTGAGAGATCTCAGTTGCGCTGGTATGGCCACGTGATACAAATGCCGCAAACTGGTTTTCCTAAGCAGTTGTTATTTTCCAAGCCGGTGGGAAAGAAGCCAAGGGGTCGGCCTAGAACCAGGTGGCTAGACTACGTGGACAATCTGGGTTCGAGTCACTTGGATATTACCAGGGAGGACATGCGCCTATTGGCGGAAGATCGCGATTGCTGGAGATCCTCCATAGGGCTGCTGCCCCCGCGATCCTAATGGATAAACGGGTTTAGAAAGTAAGTAAGTAAGTAAGAGTCGATGTTGAAGTATGTTCAGAAAATTCATGTTCTACAACTGGATCTCAACTTTTTCTTGTATCGGTTGAACCATTCATAACATCGATTGAGATTAATTCATGGCTTTATTCCTGTAAGGTTGTGGAGTCATATTTGACTGGTTTCCAAGTTTAATGTGAATTGTACTGCACAACACGGAAGTCGATAATCGTGAAAATTAAACAGTCGCTTAAATCTCGAGAGATCACTTATAAGAAACAATACTGAGCATAATTTAAGCTACTAAACAAATCTATAGATATGAATGGTCTTAGAACTCTCTACCAAAACCGTGTTTAATTTAGACCATTGCGATGCTACCGCAAGCTGTTGGGGCTTACTGAATTGCACCTCGCAACCCGAAACAATTGTTTTCACATTGCTTATTATTCTAGTTGTTAGTTTTATCTTGGTTTTGACAATAAGCTCAATTTTTCATAACAATAAATACACTATGTATTCAAAAGCTAAGGGACACTCCTCATAAGTCAAGGAATGTGCCAAATGTCACAAGACAATATGTAAATTTTTTTAAATAGCATTACACATCTTTATCTCCATATCTGCTTCGTGTTAGTAAGATATGGATCGTTCAAAAGAGCTCAGTGACTTCCAACGTGGAACCATCATAGGATGTCACTTGTGGAAGAAGTCAGTCCTGAGATTTCCACCATTCTACACATTCTACAAATACCCCGTACACTATAGGCAATGTGATTATAACAGGAGCAACAACAGTGCAACCACGAACTGGTAGACCTAAGAATTTGAGACACAAAGATCGATGAGTGACTAGGAAATTATTTAACAGACCTAGTACAAAAAGGTTTCTGGAAGTTAGAGTGAGTTCTTCTATTTGTATCGAAAAATGTGAAACGTGATTTTTTGTAATCCAGGGGCGTAGTCAAAGGGGTGGGGGGGGATAAGTGATATTGAAGGTTAAGTATTCTCATTTTTTTTTATAGAGAATCATTTCATGTTTATAAAAGCGAAGTAATTTATACACCTTAAAATTCTTCTTTTCCTATAAAATAGAAAAAGTTCTTCACAGTAATACCATCAGACAGCCATGGGACATTGAAGTTCCTAGACCAAAGCTGTTTAAAGTAGATAAAAAGAAATTCATTATCCCAGAAACTAAAATAGTGTTGCATTGTCACCGTTGTCTTGGTAGAGGAAAAATTAAATGTCCATATTGTAAAGGAGAGGGAATGGTAATTAAAATATAATATTCCATAATACGAGGGTTGGGGCATAAGTCATGGCAACTATTTTTTTTCTTGTAGATATGTGAACGGATCACAAACGTATTTGTGTCGTGTGGAAGTTCTGCAGGCATAGTGTGTATGCAGAACAACAGATGGCTCTGTGATAGCTGGTAGTAGCGCAGCGAGGGCTGTGAAATCAGTCAGTTGGTGAGTGTCGTGCGAGATTGAAATAACCCATGTTGAGCAACGCGCTTACATCAAAATAGCCGTTCTCCGAGGAAGAAATGCGGTGGAATGTCACCGTGAATTAGTGGAAGCCCTTGGGAATTATGCCACACTATACCGCACAGTAGCACGTTTGTCAACCAGTGATGAGCAACGTTCAGGACGACAAATGCTGATGCTGATGGTATTCAGCTCCTCCCACATCGGTGATAGCGTGTGGTGACAGTAGCAGGGGACTACTTTGAGGGTTTTTAGGCCCAGGTTTGACATGTCAACTTTATGTGTACTGTGTTGTCATTCTTTTGCACCGTAAAGGCCATATTGCCCTGTATACTACCGTAATAAATTAGTGTGTTACGATATTTCAGTGCTATTCATTGTCCACACATGTCGTTGACACCTTGTCTGTAACGTGTATGAGCAGGCTAATAGTAGCTGACGCAGTGGAATTAAAATTACACGTAAACAGCGGTAGGATAATAAAAAATGAATTTATTAATTAACATGAAAACTCAAATAAAGAATAAGTATAAAAATGGATAACATCTAAACCTTAACTTCTAAGGGAAATATCAACTATATGCAATTTCTGAATTTGGCATAACATAAAAAACAGTCTTGATCTCAAATAAGCATAGTCCTGTTATTGAAAGACAAAACAAGCACTTACGTATCAACTAGAATAAATATCTTAAAGTTCAACACAGGCTTAACTGCTAATAAAAGCTATTTCAACTTGAAATAAAAATTAGCAAAGGAGAAGTCAAAGAATAATCAAAATACCTAACATACAATATTCAATACTTGAGAAGTAATGAATAACACGATTATTCGCACAATGAAAAATATCACAATATAAACTACAGAGTTTTAAAGTTCAATAGTCACTTCCGGAAAAACACAAATTGCAACACCTATGTGTGAAATTAGCAAAAAAGCACACAAAATCTCACAAGGAGAAAAAGTCAATAGCAAATAATTTAATGTCCAATCCGTAAAAGTCTTTATCACTTAATAACAATTGCTAACTTTTAAGCCTTACAAATGGCGCATTTTCATTATGTTCGTCGCACATAAGAAACAGAACATAGCAAATAACATTATTAGAAAGCACTGGACACCTTTAGGAATAATTGCTTCATTTTAACTTAATAAAGGGAATTTTATCACCAAGGGTAGGTTTCCGCAAAACACTAAGATACATATACGAAACCGTACCCGTAATTTAGGTAAGCACCGAGACCACAGGGCCAAGCCCCTCGAAATCTCGTGCAGCCACTAAGCTCACGACGATAAAAGTCACTGAACACTGTGCCTATCTCATGACAGCCTATCTCACTAATATAAAAGTACTCACAAAATTTGTAGGCGAAACTGCTAACGTTTTCGGTAACAGACAGGACTGGATACGGGCGTTCCCATTCGAGCCGACGAAACCACTGCTCGTTTCCCGCCTCTCCGTTGCAGAATTCTCCGCCCTGAAGGCTCCAACGCTGTCGTAGTAACTGAAGCATTAGACGGCGAGCCGCTTCCCTCGTCGCCATACAAGCTGTCTCGGCTTTCACCGTTCGGCTTCAGCATGTAAAGCCCATTCCGCTTTACACTTTCGCCCATGTACTTTTTCGGTCCGTCTCCGTTGCAAACAGCACGCTTATATAATCTCTCTCGTTCCCGCTTCGAACTTTCAAATCCTAATGCTCGATTACGATCTTCGTTCCCCTTCGCTGTCTTGCGTTGACTCATATGACGACACTGTTTGCTCCGCTCCGCCCCTGTCTTCGAACGATAGAAATATCGAGAGCGAAACCTCGAGCCAGTGTCGCCTAAATTCGAACTCCGTGACATTGTCCTTTCGTCTGTATATGTCAAATTTTCCAACCGGACTGGTATCTTCAAGAAAAAAAATAGTTGCCATGACTTTTGCCCCAACCCTCGTATAAAAGATTAACATTTATGTGTTTAAAATTCGTTTTCTTTTCTTGTATTAGGCTTTCTGTGTTTGGTGTCATGGTTATGGATTAGATATCAGCAGTATTGGAGAGACTGGTGAGACGGCAGTGCATTGTCAATTTTGCAATGGAGATGGCATGTTAAAGTAAGATTGAGAAAATAACCTCCACTCTTTGATAAGATTATGTTGATTTTAAAAATATTGTGTAACTTTTAGATGCCAGCCCTGTGAGGGAACTAGGATTATCTTATGCCCTGTATGTGAAGGGAGAAAAAAACTTTTATACTATGAAGTTATGACAGTTGAATGGTAAGCAGTTTAATTACTCAATGAATTGCTTATGACAACAATAACAAACTAGTATTTGAATTATGTACACTAAGGGATTTGCAAGGATGGGCTACTCCTACCCCTGAAATTCCATCAAACTTTGCTTTATTAACATAACGAAATGCTCCATGCAACAAACTGTCACCAAAACTCCTCTTCTGCAAAGATTATGTTAGTGCACGTTTGATCGTCATTCCTGGGCATGTGGAAAACTCAGATTATGTTTAATAGACACTATGATGGCCTATAACTGCTAAATACGTTGCATAAGTTCGTAATAAACTGCATTTAAGTATCCAGCAGTTAAAATATCCATATGCTGAATGTTCTCGTTTATCAGATATCCTCATCTTTTATAAAGAAGAGGAACTCTGGTCCGAATGCTCTCCGAAAATGTCATACATACCAGGCCTGTGAAAAAAGTATCCGACCTTCGGACGGGAAAAAAAATTACACACCTGGAGCATTGGAAACCTAATCACCCTCAAAGTAGTCTGCTTGGGACTCCACACACTGCTCCCAGCGGTGCCGCCAAAAGCGTCTCTCGGAATGGAGTTTAGCTCGGCTGTCGTTGCAGCCATAATGTCCTCTCTTGTCTGAAATCGCGTTCCTTTCAATGGCCTCTTGAGTTTGGGGAATAGCCAAAAGTCGCAGGGGGCCAGGTCAGGAGAGTAAGGAGCCAGTTGTACCACGGGAGTCTGGTTTTTCGCCAAAAAAGTCTGAATCAAGTTTGGTTTTTGAGTTGCCAATTGCCTGTTGACCATAACTGCGGTCTCTTGCGCCGTCCTGCATTACGTAGGCAACGGAGGACATCCCTGTAGTACTCTTTGGTGATTGTTTGACCCTGTGGTGCGTAGTCGTGGTGTACCACACGGCGAGAGTCAAAGAAAACAGTCAATATCACTTTCACATTGCTTCGCACTTGGCGGGCCTTCTTTGGTCGTGGTGACGAGGAATGCTTCCACTGTGACGACTGATGGTATCCACTTGGTTGTCGCCCAGTTTCCGGCAAAATTTGATGCAGTAACGCTGCTCCAGTCGTTCCGTCATTTTCCATCAAATCAAAAACCGACGAGAGCACAACACACTACCTCCCTCTAATGACGCCCCTCTATTGTGAGGCGGGAAATAATTCACGTATACGCACAAAGATTCAAGGTCAGCTCATGCAAGCAAGCGCGATCCAAATTCATCAGGTTTTCGCCAAAAAAATTAGGTCGGATACTTTTCTCACAGGCCTCGTATTGTTGTAGGATTTAATGATGCCAGTCTACACTATCACCCCACCACCTCCTAACCGACTCCATTCGAGGATGTTACTATGCGTGGATCTAGTCCCTTGCTCTCTTCAAACATAAATACGGCAAGAATCGTTTTCTAGGCTGAAACAGGATTTATCGAAGAATAATACCAACACAATACAATTCTTTTGTCAAGATTGAATGTTCCTAAGCGCTCTTCGATATGCCTTAAAACAGATGTTCACGTAGACCCCTCTTAGTCCGTAGCTAGACCCCTGCAGTGGACTGCCTATAGCGTCTGGCATTTAGGGCGTGCTGGGATGTGGTGTAACGAGGGTAACAACTTCTGGAAGGACGTTCGACATTTTATTGTTGAAATGTCCTCCACACCTAGAGATAACGCTTTTTGAAAGTGCAAAGCATGCGACACTTTACCTTGGGACTAGCCTGACTCGAGACACTTAAGAAATCTTTCTCTTGTCCAGTCATCCATAGCAAGAGTCCTTGACTACGAACAGAAATGAAGAGACACATTTATAGCGCATAATGAAATATGCACATTGCATCTAAACGGAATGTCAAGTTCAACAAAACAAGAAATGGTCGCAGTGGTCCTAAGTAAAGGCAATGAGCTGAATCATCTTTTTGTTTTCTGCATAAATTATGTTAATAAAGCCTAATTTTATGTCTCTGCAACGTTTGATGACATTTCGTGATCTGCCTTAATTTTTGAGCATAAATGTATAACTTAAATCACCAAGCGTGCACACATTGAAAGAATACATTGGATTGTTAGTGATCTATGGAAAAAAGCTACAGAGGGTCAGAAAACGTGGAAAATTCTTTTTTCCACTATCCGGTAGACATGCATCCCTGTTGTTGTCCTGCATCGCAGTTTCCACTGCAGGAGGCTGGAACGCAGAACACTAAAATCAATTCGTAACCATTCCTGTTGAAACCCTTTCCACAGATCATCGACTCATGTGGTCTCTTTCTGACGGTCCGTTTAAGTAGGCTAAACCCATGAAAATCCATAGGCGATGCATCAGGTGACTTAGTGGGTATGTTGCTGAATGGAATAGAACATTTTCCGGTATCATCTTTCATGCGATCCAGGAACACACATGGGCTGAAATTGTTTGCATGAACTCCACTTTCTTGGGTGATGTTAAATGGCTTTATTTAAGGGACTGTGGTTTTTATTCCTGTGTAATATGAACAACCCATGTTTCGTCACCCTTTGGTTTAAACCTCATCTCCTTCGACATTAGAGAAAGTCATAGCACTGGCAAAACGATTTGGTTTTGTGCAACTCCGTGCTGAAGTGATTAGCAAATCAGGCGGCCATGCGATATGTTAAGTGACTTAATATAAATGGAAATTATGTTGAAAAGTAGATGAAAGTCCAGGCTCTCATATATAAATTAAGGTGTTAAAATTCTTTTTTTTATGAAAATGGTACTGTACTTAATTAAAAACCACGCCTCGCAATATTAAGTGTAAAATTTCCGGGTTTTTTTCACATAGATACAAAAAACGCAAGTTTTCAAATGTGGCTTTCCCCAGGGAATTTACCTTCCAAAAGTTCTTTATCATTAATCAGCCGATGTGGTCATGAGCAGAGGAATAGGTAATTCACGTTAATGGAAAGTCCACATTCGTTAGTGCTTTGTAATTGTCTTAAACATTTTTCACAAAGATCTGGGTTCATGCTTCCTAGAATGATCAATTTCAGTTTGCTTTTTAACTGAGATAAAGTCCATTTTCCATATTCTGTTATCGTTCATGTTTTTTTTTTAAAGCTATATGATATTAATAAAACCAAGAGTTTATCAAAGAGAACAATGACAACGCTGGATAATGACAGTGTTAAGACGTGCTTTAGACTGGATTAGAGTCCCTTGATAGCCACAAAAGATACTCTAGATCGGATTAGACTGCCTGTAAGGAGAGTGGCGACAACTCGGAACGGATTTTGATTGGTTAACGCTCCGGACGCCATAGTTTTCCCAAGATAGCGTGCTATATTTGTATTACAGGTATGGAGAAATTAATAGTTTTCGTTCCGGTTTTCTTTTTATTGTGCATGTTTATTTAATTTTTGCTAATAAAATGTCATTATTAAAGTTTAAAAGTTTTGGTTTTATTAGATCCGCTTTAAACTTAACGATTGAAATGGCGAAGAGGGAAGGGAAAAAATATTTTTTCATAAAAAAGTATTTATTGTTTTACTGTTGTTCATAAAAATGTGAATCTCACAAAATAAAGTGATTTTTTAAGATATAATAATGAATAATATTTCAAGGAATGTTAAAAAATTTTTAATTTTTATTATTATTTTTTTAATTTATATAATTTCAAAGAATTATTTATTCAAGGGTCATTCGGGGCCAACGAGCATGATTTTTATCTTGAAATATTTTAAATAAACCGTAAAACCAATAATAAAAGTAACATTTATTAAACACAACATATTTAAATCATGTAATATATTCAAACTGAGAAACATTTTGGAAAATGAAACTTGAAATTCAAGTATTTTATACATAGTTTGTAGCGTCAAAATTTATTTTTCATTTGAAAATTTATTTAATTGCTAGACATTGAAGTGAACAACGAGGCCTGATGACGAGCATCAATTGGACAAATTCGGCATAAACAGGAAATTATTTTTTTATTAAGTAAAAATAAAATAATAACATAAATAATAAGCTTGCCGAAACATTTAATAAGTCTCTTCCTCCTTCCTAAGTTCAGTTCCCCTGGTCGTTTCTACCTTCTTCCCAAGATTCATAAACCTGGCAATCCCGGCCGTCCAATCATCTCTTGTAACAACACCCTCTGTGAGCCACTTTCTGCTTTTGTCGACCACCATATACGCCACATCCCACCCAGTCTTCCTTCCTATATCAAAGACACTAACGATTTTCTCTCCCATATCCAGCGTCTTAACGATTCTAATTACGATTTTAAGAACGTCTTCCTCTGCACACTTGATGTCTCTTCTCTCTACACTAACATTCCTCATGATGATGGAATTGAAGCTGTTCGCAACAGTCTCGAGGCTAACAAACCTTTCCATGTTCCTTCTACTGACACAATCTGCCTTCTCCTTAACACCATCCTAACCTCCAATTTCTTCACTTTTAACAATGATTATTATATCCAGACCAGTGGCACTGCTATGGGTCCCAAAATGGCTCCTAACTATGCCAACATTTTTATGGGGGAGGTTGAAACCAAACTGCTTTCCACGTCTCCCTTGAAGCCGTTAGTCTGGCTACGATATATTGACGATGTTTTCCTGATCTGGCCACATGATGAAGACTCTCTCCTATCTTTCATAACCCACTCTAACACCATCCACCCCTCCATCAAGTTTTCTCACAATTATTCTGTCACAACTGTTTCTTTTTTAGATGTCTCCATCTCTATCACTAACAACAAATTGTCTACTAATCTCTATAAGAAGCCCACTGACAGGCACCAGTACTTACACTATGATAGCTGCCATCCACGCCATTGCAAGGATAACATCCCTTTAGGTCAGCTAACTCGCATCCATAGAATATGCACTAGTCAGTCTGACAAGGACTTCCATGCTAATGCCCTTACTCACTCCCTTAAAGCAAGAGGCTACCCCAAATCTGTCATACGCGCTTCTATCTACAAGCACCGCAATTCCTGTTCTAACAACAATCCTAAACCTTCTCCAGCCATGGCTACACCTACTTTAGTTCTTCCTTATCATCCAACCCTCAATAGTATTAAAAATATCCTAAGGAAACATCAACATATAATTGACAACTCTCCACTTCTCCATTCCATTCTACCAGAACCACCTAAAGTTTCTTTCAAACGGACATCTAATTTTAAAGATATTCTGGTCCATGCTGCTATTACTAAACCACGCACTTCCACTAAGGGATGTTCTCCTTGCAATGAAAAGCGTTGTGGCGTTTGCCATTTTCTTAACCCTGCTACCTCCATTTCCAGCAGTGCTTCCTCCTTTACTTTCAAAATTAACCAGAACCTGACCTGCACTTCTCACAATCTAATTTACCTGTTACATTGCAAGGTATGCCAGAAACAGTATGTCGGTGAGACAGGCAATACCATACGTACCAGATTTGCCGGACATAAATTCGACATCCTTAGCAATGCTGACACCCCTGTCGCTAAACACTTTAATTCCCCTGGCCACTCTTTACAGGCCATCAGCCTTTATATTCTTCGTAGTAACTTCCATAACAAAAAAGAAAGAAAGCAATTCGAGTCCTTTCTTATTTGGAAATTCAATTCCCTCACCCCTAATGGCATTAACCTTAGCAAAGGCACCATTCCCTCATTACCTTTCCCATGTCCCTTTCCAACTTCAGCTATTCCTTAATTTGTCGCAAGCCCTATGGGCCCTTTTCTTCTTTCTTCATCTTATCTTTTATTTCTTCTCAATGTTCTTCAATGTCCTTTCATATTTTTCCACCTTTGACCCGATGCTCTTACATGTGGGACTATTTTTCAGGGTGACTAGCGACCGGGAATGTTCAGGGAATTTTTTATTTTTAAACCGAGAACAGTCAAGAATCATATAATCAAAAATTTTTTCTTTCATGACACCCCCCCCCCTTTGTCTGCTGATAATCAGGAGTAATTATACGAAATCTTTTTGCGTAGAGGTTGTCGAGGGTAGGATAAAAGCTCCTAACTGCTTATACTGCTTCAGTAGTCTTCATGTTCAGAATATACTTAATAATTATAAAAGTATTACACAAACTGATCACATACAGGAAATTAAATTTTTATTAAGTGAAAGTTAAATAACAATACTTTTGTGTAAAAAATTAAATAATAACATAAATACTATGTGAAATACAACAAACTGATCACATACAAGAAATTAAATTTTTATTGAGTAAAAGTTAAACAATAACATAAATATGAGGGTGTAGGACTTTCAATTCAATTTCATTGCATGGCCTATACCGTTTAAAAATTCTGGCAATGTCTTCCGACGGTTCACGCACAGGGCTTCAAGCCGCCCCTGATGATCTTACGCGGCACGTTTGTTGTATTTCTTTTATAGTTATTAATCATGTAGTATTTAAGTTATTGTTTAATTTTTACACTCTAGCAGCTCTAGTGATATTTAACTTTTACTTAATAAAAATTTAATTTCCTGTGTTAAAATTGTGTAATACTTTATAATTATTAATTATATTCTGAACATGAAGACTACTGAAACAGTATAAGCAGTTAGAGGCTTTTATCTTAGCCTCGACAACCTATTAGTTTGACCCTCCCCCCCCTCTCTGCCTTTCGTATTATTTCCTTTATCGTTTGTTGATTATTACATGCAAAAGCTGTATTTAAATACACATTTTAACAGTAACGCCATTTATTGATTTTCGTTAATAAATGTTCTTAAAAGGTTTTTTTCCGACCATTTATTTATTATGTTGTTATGAATAAGTGCATATGCCAGTCTGCGAACAGGTGACGTGAAATTTTGCGTTAAACTGAGGAAATCGACCACAGGATATTAAATGTTTCGGTAAGCTTTTTATTTATGTTATTATTTTATTTTTACTTAATAAAAAGATAATTTCCTGTATATGCTGAATTTGCCCAATAATTAATTTTATACAGTTATTAATTTTATTCTGAAAATGAAAGATACTGAAGCGGTAAAAATAGTTTGGGGCATATGTCGTCAACAAGATTAGATTTATTGTGGCTACTATATCACATTGCTTACAAAAGCTGTATATAGATATGGAGTTTTAACAGTAACGGTATTTATTGTTTACCTTTCAAGTAAATAAATTAGTAACAAAAATTTTTTTCGTTAATGAATTTTATGAAAGTTTTTTCGACCATTTATTTATTATCTCGACCAACTGAAACACCCGACGAATTTGTCTCCGACAAATTGACCGCCCGACCAACTGACACGGTCGACGAATTGACATTCGACAAATTGACCTCCAACAAATTGACCGGCCGACCAACTGACACTCTCAACGAAATGACGCTCGACGAATTGACCTCCGGCGAACTAACCGCGCGACCAACTGACACTCTCAACGAAATGACGCTCGACGAATTGACGCCGACGAACTGATGCTCGACGAATTGACCCTCGACGAATTGACACGTAACCTAAGAAAGGGGTTACAATGCTTTATATACACAATCTCTGGTACACGATTGGCTCGTAAAATACAACATAGAAGGGGGGGGGGACAAATTATGTGATTGGTTGAACAATACAAAGAAACAAATTAAAGGGCTAAATATTTGTGATTGGTCGAACTTTACAAGATATTCAAAGAATCATAACATATTGAAGGGCAAATTTTCGTGATTGGTGGAACATTACAGGTTGCGATTGGATAAATTACAAAGAGTCTTTCAGCTGGCGTAAGAGACGGTAGCTGTCGAAATATTGTTGGGAAATTAAAAGTGCCTTCTTATTTTCTGGTTTGTTTAATGATTTATAAATTTCTACTTCTTCTAGTATGGGGGTATTTTTTGGGTTATCGGAGTATTTCAAGATCTCAGTGACTTCATCGATTGTCCTGGTCGGGCGTTTCTCTTTCGTCAGGTGTTCAGCGTAATTCGATTTCTTGTCATCTTTTACGTATGATTGGATATGTTCTTCAAACCTTGTTCTATAGGAGCGGTTCGTCATTCCTACGTAAAACTTTTCACATGAAATACGATTTAGGCGGTATACACCGCTTGTGTCGAAATTAAAGGAAGGAGAAGGGGGGAGAGGTTCATTCTGATAAGTTGACAGGTGCTTGAGACGGTGCGGAACGATATATTCAGTCTTAGTTTTGAAAATATTTTGGCCAATGTGTAAATGGACTTACCTGTAAACGAAAAAAAAACCCATTTCTTACTTGTGTTTTGGGGCTTTTGTCCGCTTTTGTTTCAGCCATTTTTTTTTCACAAGCCATTTTTTTTATCTGGAATACTGAATTATGATAATAAGTCAATATAAGTATAATATGTAGAATTATGTAGAATATAGTTTCACTGATCGTGTGAAAGCGATAGCGCGCCCTGCAGGGCAGCAGCAGCATCTGGTTAGCCCATTCTAGCCAATCACACATTAGCCCATTCCAGCAGTTGTAGGATCGGCAAATATGCCAGCGGCAATTGACACACTATTTCTTCTAGCCACTGTACCTCTCTCGCATGAATTTGGCTACTAATGTAATTTAACTACAGTGGCTAGAAGAAATAGTGTGTCCATTGAATACAAAATGCAGCTATGAGAGTGTAATGATGACTGATGACACCGCCAGATGGCAGAGTATCGAATGCGCCGACAATTACTCTATAATGCATGGCATTCAATGTAAGTTTCAGAGCATTAACGCTTTAAAAATACTTGTTTAATAAAATAAAATACGATTGTAAATTTGAAATAATATGCAAACAAATCAAATTATATGAATTTCAAAGCAGTATTAGTTTTATTTATTATTTAATCGAATAGCCATTTTTCTAATTTCTTGGTTGGTTTACATTTGTTTTACGGTTTCGTTATGTGCCTCTAAATTAAAATTTAAAATATAATAATATAACCCTGCAGTAACAAATAGCATTATCAAGTTCTACTTTCTTACACGCTTGCACTTTCTATTAAAAACACTAAACGAAGAAAGAAGTGCAAAACGTGAGAAAAGTAAACTTTTAAAGCTCAGACGTACACAGTAACATGTAATAAATTATAAATTATGAAATTTGTAAAATATAAAAAGAACATTTCGATTTAAAAACCATTACACTTTTCCATATAATTATCTTCTGCGCTTAACTTTTTATAACAACAGCTATTCGATTAAATAATAAATAAAACGAATACTGCTTTGATATTCACTTAGTTCGTTTATCTGCATATTATTTCAAGTTTACAATCTTATTTTATTTTATTAAACAAGTACTTTTAAAGCGTTCGTGCTGTTAAACTTACATTGAATCCCATGCATTATAGAGTAATTGTCGGCGCATTAGATTGTCGTGCCATCTGGCGGTGTCATCAGTCATGATGACACGAAATCAGCGGCAATGGACACACTATTTCTTCTAGCCACTGTAATTTAACCCTCGTACAACTTAAGTGCGCCGTCTGGCCTCGCCATCTAGTGACATACTTTAAAAACAAAAAAGTCTATTCAACTCTTTGATAAGACAGTATCGCCATCTAGTGACACCCTTTGAAAACAATTCAACTTTTCGAAAAATAAGAATAACTTAAAAAAATTGATATAAACACGATATAAAAAGTACCCTACTGAAAGCACAGCAACACTATGTACATGGAAAATCTCGTGAAGATTCCTTGAGTACCTATTTTCTTGAGTTATGAAAGGAATTAAATACAGAGAGGGAGTGTGACAGCAGACAGACGGACGGACGCTTTAGAGAATTAAGTATAAGAGAAAGATTAATAAATTAAATAAAACAAAATAAAAGTCAGTAATGTGTCCTGATGAAGCTAGATGAATTTGAAGTTTACTCTGATTGGCTATACTTGAAGAATTAAGGAAATCGATGAACTTGAAAAAAACTGAAGAATGAGGAAATGACAGGTGCTAATGCAGAAATTGGCAGAAAAGTTAACACCTAATTCTGGTGGAGAATCGAGTTTTTGGAGATACGGAGACATGGTGATGAAGAAATTAGCATATTGACATACTAATAATTGAATAGAATAAATAATAATTGAAAGGTTGGTCTAATTTCCGTTAAATATTTAATATTGCGTTTTATAAGCTTTCTGAGTATAATTTATATTTGCAGGCTCAGTGGAAATTGTCATCATGTTGATGCTATATTAAAGTATTATACAAAGCTGCTTCATGAAGATTATCTCCTTAGCTCTTTATTAGTTGGAAAAGAAAGCCAAGTAATATTTGGAGCTGCATTTCTTTCACAATTAAGGTAATCGGGTACAATACATGATGGTTTTTTCACCTAATGACGTTTTACAAATATATCACCAGTTGGCGCTCGCTCTATTCTCCAGCAATCGAGGGATGTCGCATCCACTGGCACTACATTTTCAAAAGCAATCGTTCGTTAATGTTGATTTTTATAACACAACTTTGATTCTAATGACCTTATGACCGCCCCTCGTTTTTTATTATATCTAACTAGCATAGGCAACCAGTGTTGCCCGGGAAAATTACAGTGTAGGGAAGCAGAACAATTCAATGAGTTAAATAATACCTCAAACTGGTTTTTAGTAATTCTACAATTTCCTGCTGTGGACAAAGCTTCTGTTGTTCAGTTGTTTTTTGGCGCCTGGATAACATTTTGTCTTCTATCGCAGAGTCTCCCGGTGTTGCACGAGTTAATTAGAGCTATAGGTAAAATACCATGCCTTATGTCGGTTTTAAAACTTTGTTATATTTTGGAATCATTCAAAAAATTTTGAAAAATTTCGGTAGCTTTGACTATTTCCTAAAATTAAATTGTGTAACATGACGTGCGGTAAAATCACTATTAAGAAACTCAGCAACCTTTGGTCAGTAGAATGCCTATAAGCATCAGACAGCCTTTTTATACAGGGTGGATGCAAAAATGAGCCCCCCACCCTTTTACTTTCGTAACCGAAGCAGATATGTCAATTTTGATGATTCCAATGAATTGTGGGTTACCGATCCCATGATGAGTTGTGGGTTACCTATCCCATGGTGCACTTTTCATCATCAAAGATATGCAAACTAGGCCACATTCAAATCCTATCTTGAAAACCGTAACAGGCACACGTAAAATTCCAATTGAAGACTTGTTCAGCATGGAATTCCAAACAAAACAAAAAAAATTCCGAAATCCGATGAACGGATCACGAACAATCACAATCCTAAGCAGATCTTGTTGACCATTTGAGGAACAATGTACCTTGCCATCCTGGAATTTTTCTGTCATCTGTATGCTGACACATGCTTTTTATTTCCTTTTCCTCATGAAAGTGAATATTATTCAGGTAATTTTCTTGATTTGCATGTTGAACATTCAAATGTCTTTCTGAAGTGCATACGGAGGTAACTAGTAAATTCAACATGTGATTGTTGGTGATCCGTTCATCGGATTTTAGAATTTTTTTTGTTTTGTTTGGAATTCCTTGCTGAACAAGTCTTCAAATCTGTTTACAGAAATGAAATTGTCAGAATATGCTGATGTTATTGGATATATCACACGACCCCCTTTCTATTTAAAAAAATTGACTTAGATTCAAGATGGCCGATTTTAAGATGGCGGCCATATTCGGGACATACCGAAAAAGATACACCATCTCACCTATACCTTACAGGAATATTAAGATTTCCCTATTCCTGCAAGGTTTCGAAAAAACTGGCTGTACTGCAACTTTTGACTCACCCTGTATATTGTTGGTGAGCTGCGTGTTGATATCATTGTCGATACAAACACGACGGGTTCTATTATTGGCCAGGAGATACCTCTTATTAGGAGCTTTAGCAAAAACCTATTTATAAGAATGCACCATTGGTCTGTACGTTTATCCAGCTGTCCGCCATTTGCACGATAACTTGAAAACAGATTAACTTTTTCAAATTCTGTTTTTAGAAATATGACTATCAAAATCTTAGCTCGGCTGCATCAACTTTTCAGAATTTTTCGTGGACTCCTTCAAGTCGAATTCACGTGCTAAAACAGTGACTGTAAAGACTTGACCTCTATTATTACTTCAGACCCAACCTTAAAAGCTGCAATCTAATGTTTAAAACGTATACAAAATTTAGTACTTGGTTTTCCCACACGAGCGTTTAAGCGCACTGTTGTCAGTTTAAATTAGTGAACGAAACTAACACGATCTATTTTATCTAGTTTTTAAGTTAATCCTTGATTCATAGACCCTTTCACAGCAAGGACACGACGTCACTGGCGCATGCGCTGTTCTGCTTTCGGAGGGCAAAGCGCAGAGAAAGATTGGATAACCAATGCATCGGAAGCGTTAGCGTTAGGTCTAACAACGACAAAAATACGTTTGTTTTTCAAGAGAAAGATTTAACAAAATTAAAGAAGCCAAGGAAGTACAAATTAGATATTCAAAAAATGTACAAAAATGATTCTAATTAAAAAAATATTGGAGTTAAAAAAAGAAAACGTGATTGCAACCAGGGGATAGAGAGTAGATAATGCTACAACAGATAATGCTGCTGTCATTTATCTCCAGATATCGGCGTTGGTAGCTCAGTGGTTGCGTGATCGCATCTGATGCCCGAGGATGCGGGTTCGATCCCTTCCGCGGAAGACCAGGATTTTTTCAGGGTGAAAGGGAAGGGAAGTAAAGCCGTTGGTCCCGTGTACTCGTTTGCCAGCTGCACGTTAAAGAACCCTTGCGAGGCAAAATATGCGGCCCCTATAACGCCGTTCTGAAATGACCACAGCAGTTGAAAAGGACGTTAATACAAACCAACCAACCTAAACCAATCATCTCCAGATAGGGTGTGGTTGTGGCCTAGTTGTCTCATTGATCAGTTCGATGAAGTTAGACAATCTTTGGTGCAGCCAGCCACTGGTTGAGTGACAGCCACTGGTTGAGTGACAGCCACTGAATGTATTACTTCTGAGGCCAAGACTGAGGTAACACAGTTATGTGAGACCCGTGTACTGGACCAAAGCTGGATGCCCAGCAGCTGGAGCCCTACCAATTATTTCTGTCTTTGAACCCCCTCGTGCTTCGGAAGGCACGTAAAGCCATCCGTCCTGGCTCCTCCTGTCATCTCGTAGCAGTCGTTATGTATCACTGTGATGGCGCAGAATCCCCTCGTAGGGAGAATCACCTGAAGAAGTAGAACTCTCCAGATACAGTATTAGCATCAATGATGAAGTACTCAATGATTAAAAATTAAATAACCTGCCTAACTTGGGATTTATAGACGTTTATAAATACTTCCGTAATGACAATGCATCCACATTTAAGGCATTTGATGAGCCGTTAAGCATACTGATGCAGGAGATGTGCACGATTACAAATTTTTCAAGGTGAGAAAATCAGTTTTTTGTTTTATATTAAATAGATTAGTGCAAAAAGAGTAATTAATAATATATTTAAAGAATAAAAATATTTTACTGCTGTTTATTTATGGGAAATATAAAAAATGGCTTAGTTTTCTGCTTTATTAGCTGCATTTCGCAGTTTTGTGCAGCCGTTATTAATTTTCTTGCCCTCAGGAAGTTCTACTACGCATGCGCATATCTCATTATCATGTTAACGTGAAATCGTCTATAGGGCTTTTTCACTACGCGTCATCATGACGTCAATGTCGCCATACTGGATCACAAAAAAGTCGTTACTCTCTAGTTTCGCTTTTCCCAATCATCGCATTCACTCAAGAAATCGGTTAAGCATTGTTGTTGAGCATTGTTGTTTGGAAGATTCGTATAATACCACCGCCTTCTAGATACTACCAGGCCTGAACATGGAAAAGATAAAACATTATTACGTCAAACTGATGGTGCTATTACAGAAGTTAGTTCAACGTCACAATCTTAGTGCTTCA
>JAHWFO010015411.1:1615098-1637380 GCA_023313115.1 Rhysida immarginata
AATACAGTATTGACGTCATGTTCAGGCCTGGTAGTTTCTAGGAGGCCATGATCTAGGAGGATAATTACAAAGGAGGCGCCCTCCTATTCACTGGCTCATTGTTGAGTTGAAGCGAAATCCGCTATATTGGTAGACCTCTGCATGGCTGTTATCTACATGAGATCATGGTAAAGAATACCAACATAAAGGCATGTCACATAACAATCAATTTGTCTTGAAGGAATATACTGTTACTTTCTGGTCATCTTTTAGGCATTATTGACATCGGCACGCGCACGTGAAATCGATTTGTCGACGCATGATTGCTCATTAATTAAATCTTTAAGCAGCGGCAGGTAGCCAACGAAAAGCAGAAAATATTTAAATAATAAAAAAAAACCGACGACATGTTTTTCCAGTGATTGATACACACTTAACAATACGTATCTTAAAAACTACAAAACCGATTTTGATGAAACTTGGACTGTTCCCTAAGTTGAAAGATACCTAATCCAATAAAAGAAGAATTATTGCACTTCAATTTCTAGTTTCTGAGAAATACGTAGACAAACATACTTACATTCACCTATGAAATTTGGCACACCTGTTAGAAGCCCGCATAGACTAACATGTACGAATATTGTGCAATTCCAGCGATATTACATACGTACGAGTCGAATTGATCACCTTTTTTTTGACGTCGCAACAGGTCCTAACACTGAAAAGTCAAAAAATCTTCTTAGTCCAAGCAACAATGTAACCTTCATTGTTTCCAACAAACGAAAATATGTTGATTGATAAAATACAAGATGTAATCAACGAAGTGTTTGATTTTTCAGTGTCGGGGCCTGTCTTTCTCGTTGGCTACGAGCGGAAGAAAGGAACTAGTTATTGGTTTTAATTTAGTGTCTGGATGTCTACCTTCACTATTTAGTTTGGTTTTGATTGGTGCACTGGGGTCAGAATTACGTAGGTGGGATTCAGAGGGGACAAAAGATCTATGTGCTATTTAGATACGTAAAAGAGTGAAATTTAGGGTCAAAAATTCAGTATACAGATTCCTCTAAGCAAGATCTACACTATGAAGTTTAGGCCCAATTGTTCCGGTGGGGTCGGAATTGCGGGAGTGGCAATCGCTTGGTTGTTAGAACTACGGGAACATATGGCATGTGATATATCATTCCATCGAAAATGATGAGGAAAGGAAAGAAGATACAAGCTTTATTACATTTTCTACACACTATGTTCGAGAAAATCAATTTTTTGATTAAAAAACTTGGGGGGAGGTAAATAGTGCACATAAAGGGGGAAAATATTTGATGATCGCAGGGTCTGCTACTTGCCTTACCCTACTCGGGGGGGGGGGGGAGGGTTAATTTCTTGCCTATAAATGTATTTCTGCTTCACTGCTAAATCTCCTCCTTGAAATGTTTAGAAGATCTTATTAGGTCATCTCATGCCCTGCCATCATGCCATAATGACTATTATCGCTAATCATTAGTTTTTCCAAATTTAATATGGGCAATGATCTTGCTTTTGCTTTCAAGATCAATTGTGTAAAATTTCATCGGAATAAACCTACAGATTTGTATAAGAAATATACAAACAAACTTACGATTTTAGGCGGAAAATCCTGAGTTCACGCACCTCTTTCGGATTTCATTTGCCCGCTGGTTGGTTCCGTGATTTCATTTGCCCGCTGCATGTTAAAGAACCCTTGCGACGCAAAATTTGCGCCCCCTATAACGCCGTCCTGAAATGACCATAGCAGTTGAAAAGGACAATACAAAACCACACCAAACCAAACAAATATAAAAACAAGCAAACACAAACAAACACTCTTCTTTATATATATAAATGTTCATTACTATTATAAACTGAATTTAATGTGAGATAAATTATTTTCTAGGACATATTATGAAGACAAGGCTTTATTTGAACGAACAAGAATTCCAAAAAGATTGATAAACAAAATGCTTGGAGAATTGGCATTCACTGAGGAAGGCACTGTTGTTGGACCTGTGAAAGTTCTGAAAGACAAAGATTTGCAAAGAGAATCGGGACACGTCATTAAGAATCGGGTCAAGAGAATGATTAAAACACAACGTATTATATGGCAGGTTAGAAATTATGAAATGCATGATATTATTCACCACACAATTCAAATATTAAGCACGAATGTAAGTATGATGACAATATTTGAAACCAGTTGGTACTTGTCAACCAAATTGTCTGCGATGTTGCATCAGAGCATGCGATTGAGGAAATGTTTTTGAGAGTGTTACTTTCCGGTGTTTATCGCATCAGCTTAGAATAAAGATACAATTGAAAAAAAGCCAAGAAACAGTGGGGACAACCTTCAACCAGCAAAAGCAAAGGATCCACAAATCCATAATGCATAATTTTTAATGTTTAATATGTACATTTCCGTGAGTGATTAACAATCCATGAACACGGAATTTACGTGTATAAGGAAATACAGCATAGAACAATCAATGACAAAATTACAACAACCAAATTCGGAAAAGAAAGCAACCAGTTCAGCTATTCCAGAGTGAATACGCAAAACGAACACAACAAGAATAGAAATTAAAAAAACGCTACGTGTTGAGAGCCCACTCCGCATACACGTATTGGAGCCCAGTTACTTAACAATAAACTTTGAGAGGGGTAGCCAATCTGCTACTAACATCGGGCTCTCATCACTGTTCAGTAACTGATTAGTTGCCTTTTTTTTCACAATTTCCATAGACTCTAAAATATATAACGATCTTGTATTTTTACACGTGTAAATAACTTGAAATAAATCAGACAGATAATTATATTTCTCTTCCAATTTTAATCACACCTATTTTTGCATTTTTATGCAGGAACTGTGTTCTGTCTTCCGTTTATCGACATCTCTGTGAACTCTCCAAATAAAAGCGGCCATACATGGTGCATCTAAACTTGTAGACTCCTGCACGTTCCTCCGTGGGAATTTTGTCATTCACTGTACTCAATTTACTTTTAATAGAGATAATGTGGGTGATGAATTTGATAGTGTACAACAACGTCTTCAGGTTCAACGGACACTTTTATAAGATGACAAACGGTACACTGATGGGCATTAGTGTGAGCCCTTTTCTGGACAACCTGTACATCAGAAAGTTGAAAACATGGCGTTGAATAGCTTTGATTATTTATAAATAAAATTGGTAGAGACTTTACAACACAACAAAGGGAGAACAGAGTTTCCGACTAGTTTCGCCATTTATTCCCGGCTTTTTATTTTTTATTTTTTGATCCTTGATAAAGCCGGGAATAAATGGCAAAAGTAGTCGGAAACTCTGTTCTCCCTTTGTTGTGTTGTAAAGTCTCTACCAATTTTATCGATAGAAACAGCACTATGGACCCCTTAATGAACTTTGATTATTTTCCGACAGTATGGCACAAATATGTGGATGATATCTTCTGTATCTTCAACATGAAGAAAAAAGACATTTCTGGAGGCCCTCGATAATTTTGTCCACGATGGAAAAGGAGAAAGACTGCGATCTACCGTTTTTGGATTTACTGATCACGCGCTCGGGCGATAGATCGACATTTGAGGTCTATAGGAAAAATAATTTCACACCAGCTTAGGCTACATCAGAAATAAGTCAAACAATTGTACCACACAAAAGCTGGCGGCATTCCATCATCAAATCAGAAGAGCACTGTTGCTATCCCTCAGCGATGAGTGCAAAGATAAAGAGATTAATATGATCAAATCATATGCTAAGGATGCGTCTAGAAAGTAACCGCAAGGCGAATATTCGCCACCGCTCGCGCCTACTTGAACCCCAACCCGTCTCAAAAGTCACCACGAGGGGCGCATTGTAGACAGAAAGTCGTCTCAAAAGTTCCATCTTCTCCACCGCGAGTAACCGCTCGCAACCCTGTCATTTGCCGGTTGCTTTCTGAGCTTGCTCTTCGACGCTAGTAAAAGTCATGGCTGTAGATCACTCGAAAGAAAATTTTTAACGTTTTCAAAGAAGGGAAAGAACATCATAAAATTCATTTCAATGAAGAAAGTATAAAAAACAAGAATGATTTTACCGCCAAAGCGGATAAAGGTAGCACATTTTCTTGTTATAGCATCGTACATGGATATATAGAATTAACCAACATTTTAAAACACTTGAGAGTAAATAAATAAATATGAAAACTAAATTGTAAATTACTATTTAAATAGGCTAACGTATAGAGAGAATTTAAAAGAATAAACATGAAGAATGAAAGGTAAATGGAGAGTGAAGTTATTCCTCATACATTTGAAAAAATAAAAGTTCTTTAATTTGTAAGAATTCTCACATAATGTTAAACGAAGTGAGCCTCAATTGCTGGAGCGTTATGTGTAAGCATCTATTAGATTCTCACATTAAATTACTAAAGTTTTTTTGAAGCAAGCGATTAACTACTATTAAATTAATTAGTAATGAGTTTTAGATACCATAAAGCCTAAGAGTACTATACTCTAGATTCAAATAAGCTATGGATAACAAAAGATCTAATAACGCGTAAGGAGTTGGTTGATATATTACACGCCATATCTTAGCATTAAAAGTTCTATAAATTCTGTATTGTACCATTAGGGCACGTGGTACAAAACCAATTGCCACTATCATTATTTACTCGTTATATTCACTCATGGCACGTTGTTACGAGTTGTTTGATATATTACATGCCATATCTTAGCATTGAAAGTTCCAATGGTACCATATGGTATCATAGAGCACCATTAGAGCACGCGCTAGTAAACCAATAACCATTATCATTATTTACCGTGATATTCACTCATGGCAGGTTATTACCAGTTGTTTGATATGTTATGTGCCATATCTTAGCATTGAAAGTTCCAATGGTACCATATGGTATTATAGGGCACCATTAGGACACGTGCTACTAAACTGTTAACCATTATCATTATTTACACGTGATATTCACTCATGGCACTTTGTTACGAGTCGTTTGAAGTATTACATGCTGTATCTTAGCATTGAAAGTTCCAGTGGTACCATATGGTTTCATAGGGCACCATTAGGGCACTTGCTACTAAACCAAAAACAATTATCATTATTTTCTCATGATATTCACTCATTACATGTTGTTACGAGTCGTTTGATATATTACATGCCATGATTTAGTATTGAAAGTTCAAATGGTACCATATCATGCCATAGGGCACTATTAGTGTACGTGCTACTAAACTGTTAACCATTATCATTATTTTCTTGTGATAGTCACTCATGGCACGTTGGTACGACGAGTCGTTTGATATATTACATGCCATATTTTAGCATTGAGAGTTCCAATGGTATCACTTGGTACCATTAAAACACGTACTACTAAACAATTCAGACAATACTAGGATATACCGTTATATTCATTCATGAGACATCCTTGCACGTACACGTGCCATTAGACCGATACTTACTATCACTAGTTACTCTTTTATATTCGTTCATGATATGTTGTGACAATTTGTTTGATATATTACATGCCATATCTTGTTATAGGAAATGTTTAAGAGGGTATCATAATGGTACCATTAAAGCACGTGCTATTAGAGCACGTACTTATTCCTGCTATCTCACGTTCGTACTTCCGCGTACTCTGTCCCATTTTAATGGATTGGTGAAAACAGACTGTGAAATAGTTAATTCGTTTTCAAGTTATCGTAATAAATGCTAAGCTCCCTAGGAATAAAAAAATTCTCTTGATTTAGGGACCGAACTGCCCTTTTAATAATCGTCAAACACGTGCATCCTGCACGCACACCATCTCATTAACGTTTAGAGTACGCGCAGAACCGAACCCATGTTCTCAACCGCGTTTTACCAAATGCGAGGATTATTCGTTTCTTCCAGCAATTCAACACATGATTGAATGAATTGTGAGATTGCAATACATGCAATTCAATACATGCAACGCAATGAATTGTGGGATTGTCTACAGACGGACGGACAGCTGGACAAACCGATCACATAAGAACATTTCTATATGTAGAAAATGTGCTAAAAAGTATAGAGAAGCATTTACAATCTTATAGGCAAAACAAATTCTGACGTCATAAACGGCTTCATGCCGAGAAAATGCTGTATTCTCGCAATACTGAGGTATGGGTAAAGGAGCATAGGGCCATAACATCTTCGAAATGTCAGTCCTATTTATTTATCGCTCCAATACACAGGTTATGACATTCCTCTCAATCATAATCTTTAATTTATTTGCGTTATAAACAAAATAAAAATGCGAGGACTCTGTATATCAGCTGCAGCCTAGCCATATCTTCATCTGAAGATTCAGATGAATCTGATGAAATATAACAGCAGCTGCTGTTACCGCTTTCGCATTCTTCTTCCAGTATAATGCAATTAAATTAAAATGTAAACACACTTCAATCATTAAAATATTCAAAATAAAATTAATCAGAAAAGAAAGTTTTATTTAAAAAATATTAAAGATAAATTTAGAAGTTTAAATTTAAAATAATATTATTTTTATAATTTAAACAAAAATTTCAAATTGAGCCCTAAATATAATATTTAAAACAGCTGATTCTCAACCAAGATAATGTGCAGTGTTAAATGTTATATTTAGGCCTTGATTTGAAAATTTTTAAAAATTATAAAAAAAAATTTAGTTTAGATTCAAAATTCTAAATTTACCAATAGTATTCTTTAAATAAAACGGTCTTTCTGATTAATTTAATTTGTATATTTTAATGGTTGAAGTGTGTTTACATTTTTTATTTCAACGTATTATCTCAAATAATGCAAGTAGGTTTTTTTTTCCCTCGCGTCTCTTTTCAACAATGAAGTTATTGGCTGAAGCGAGGCTTCCGAGATTATACCGTAATATAATCTCGGAAGCCTGGCTGAAGCAATGGCGACTTGTGACTATACAGCGGTGTTGAACCCAGTCTCGAAAATCACCACGACTAGACGCGATCGCGTGTGATCAAACCACGTGACATGGCAATCTGGCAGTTACTTTCTAGACGCAGCCTAAGTTCAATGGTTTTGAAAGTAAAATGGTGGACAGGATAGCCGGAAAAATAAAAAAACACATGAAAATAGATGTTAATACACCTCCTTATGAGCTCTTGACTACACTGTCTGAAAGAAAATAAAATTACAAAAATGTGTTAGTGTTGTCATAAAACACAAATTTGAATAGAGGACTCAAAAAACTGTGTAAGGACTTCAATGTAAAAGTGGCAGTCAGGAGTACAAACACTCTGAAGAGAAAATTGAGTACTGTGGAGAACAAAATCCCCACTGAGGTACGTGGAGGTGTCTACAAGTTTGGATGCCTCACGTGTGGCCGCTTTTATTTGGGAGTTCACAGAGGTGTCGCTAAACGGAAGACTGAACACATTTCCTGCATAAAAATAAAAATAGGTGTTTCGTCTTTTGCTAATCACGAATTCGAAGAGAAACATAATTATACGTCTGATCTATCTATTTCAAGTTATTCACAAGAGACCTTATCCGGGATAACAAAGTGAGCAGCTTGCGACGATTCGCCATCTGTTGCCGATCAGCGGTGTTACGCCACGAGAAAAACAACTCTATGAAGGGTGTGCTTATAGAACCATACACACAGCGACGCAGTGAGAAAATTTTGGGCCCTGGCCAAATCAGCTTTTATGGGGCCCTAAACAAAGTTTACCCAAAAATAAATTTAACATAGACCTATCAAAATCCAAGTATTGACCATATGCGCCAATCATTACTTCACAGAAAATAATTATGACATTTCAGATTGGGACCATACATTGTAAATAATAGTTAATACAATGACGTATATTAAAGATAGACTCCGAATCCTATTGTTGTAACTTGAAGCAAATTGGGAAGCTCCATGCCCAGAACTGTCATGGCTGAAAGTGAGTGAAGATGATACAAAACACATGGCTAAACACGAGAGCAGCTGATTAATAATTCTTTCACACGCCGGTCACGGAGTGATAAGTTTATCTTTTCGTTTACTTTGTATTTGCAGTATTTTATTATATTTTATAAACAATTTTTCGATCATGGATTCAATTTCAATTTCGTTTCGATTGTCTTTCAGTAACCTATTTTCATTTTAGTTACGTATTTTTGATTTATTTTTGTGGAAAATGATTCCTGATCCTTTTTCTTGTCTGTTTGTACAGTCGTACGCAGAACAACTTTGAATAATGGTTTTGAATTAATAATTCCTCGGGGCTCAAAATCTTCAAAAACAAAGCAGCCAGACAGCTAATTACTCCGCGGCTCACTCCTGCCCAGAACTATCATGGCTCAATTTGCTTCACTTTTTGCCGCTGTTAACAATAGGATTCGGAGTCCATCTTTAATATACGTCATTGAGTTAATAAATAAAAATGAAAAATAAAATAATAATTAACAAATAACAAAATAATTACTGGCAGATGGCGCTCAAATTTTGTAAGTAGTAAAGCTCTAGATTAGGAAAGTACGGCAAACCTTTTCCGCGCCGCCCGCAGCTGCTGATTGGTAGAACGGCTGTCACGTGAGTTTGTCAGCCATTTTTGGCCCAAACGCAGCGATAGATACCATTGAAATGCATGTGGAAGATGCAATTTAGATTAAATTTTTAACGAAATATTCGTTGTTTGATCCTAAATTTGAATCCGAATAAGCAAAATTTCAGAATCCTTCAATCTATGCTCCTTGGAGGTTAATAATTTTGTTAAAATATCTGAAGAAGTTATAAGAAGCAAGTACGTTTATATTATAACTTCACCGAATGTTATTGAAATGTTGCATTGTGCAATTCTCAGAGTATCAGAAAATATAATTTTTTGCTGAATATAGTTCTTTTTATAACAAGGTTAAACTGTCTGTGAAATCTGGAGGCAAAACTTGAAATAAAACGTCCATGTTATTTTCATCTTATTTTAGCAAAGTTAATTATCACTCATCATTAAGCTTGAATATAAAATATGAAATTGAATATCGAAAATTTGCTAGTTGGGTGAAAAAAAATATAGAAAATTTTAACTATAAAGGCCGGTTACCACTAGCGCGGAACCGCGGCGGAAATACCGCGCGTGACGTAACCAGCGCGCATTTGACGTCATACCGCGGCGTAAAATCCGCTACCGTCTAGAGTTGAGATCAGAGACAAATGAAAATAAGAGACTGGCAGTGCCCTATTCATTTTGCTGAGCGCTACTGGTGCCACCGGAAGTGCAGCGATCTCCATTATGGGGATGGCAGAAACGTAAGGTGGCGTATGTTCTCAATGTTATTTCAGCTGTTTTTGTAGATGACTTCGAGAGGTATTACTAAGCGTAACCTGTTTTCTGATTTTTTTAAAAAAACTTTATTGCATTAACTAACGATAACGTATACTTTTAATGACTTTCAATAGCTGATTCAATGTCTTACGAATTTTTAAATGAGCGCCTACAACTCGCAACTTCTATCGTTATTGTAATAATGGAGGCTTAGCCAAAGACAAGTGAAAGCATAGATGAAGAAAACTGAAGAATAAGAGTTTGGCTTCCAATTCTTACGCCTAATGAGATGTATCCACTATTTACGAAGAATGTCATCCTTTGGAAATCTATTGTGGAAATATTATACCTGGTTATACGAGCTTGGTGCTCATTTATTGAGTGACAGTTCTTTTTTTAATGTATTCATCACAATAAAAATGTTTATCACAATACTTATCTTTATTAAAATATCAATTAGATGTTTATACTTTAAAAAATTTAACAAGCTGTGTCACAAAATTATTTTAAGAAAATAAAAAAAAATGTCATTTTAATTTTTGTTTATCTGACAATAATGGAATGTTGATAAAGTCAGAACATTTAAACTGGGAAGATATTTACAAGTGTTTCTTACTATTGATAAACAAACCTAACATAATTTATCAAATTTTTGCTAATTGATTTTAAAATTTTAAATTAAAAGAAAATCTGGTAACCTAAAATACTTTTAAAAGGTACTCAATTTTTTTTTTAACAAAAAAAAAAGGAAGAAATAATTCTCAGTTGAATAAAATAATTAGCACTAATAATAATCAGTTTATTAATCCACATATTGTAATAAACTATTAACATATTATTAATACGCATGATTACTTGTGAAATGAAATATTGGATCCTTTTAAAAAACGATTTGTGCAATTATATGCACAACAACTGACAGGCATGTTTTTTCTTTCATAAATTATGAAACAATAGATTCGCCCCAGAACAACAATGAGGGTTATTTTAAAAGGGCGGGGGGAGGTTTACTTTCGCTTGTCTGTTCTCATTTCGATCTATCTGTTTTTTGCTTTTTTCTTTATATTTTTATTAAAAAGCAATTAATTTACGAAAATTCTCATTTATAAATTATAATTTTAAAGTAAATAAAATAAAATAAAATATACAGTTCATTAATTATAATCCAAATTATTGTTGATATGTATATTTTATTTTATTTACCTTAAATAAAGGAATTTATAAAGGAGAATTTTCGTAAATTAATTGCTTTTTAATATAAATTATAAAAAAACAACAAAAAAACAAAAAAAAAAAACCAAAAAAAAACAGATACAGATCGAAATAAGAAGAGAGACAAGAGAAAGTAAGCTTAATATGGTTTGGTGAGTTATTATTTTACTCCATATCAAAGGTAATTTGATATAATCTGTATATTTTATTTTATTTACTTTAAAATTATAATTTATAGAGGAGAATTTTCCTAGTTAATTGGTTTAATATAGTATCTTCCTCCTTTTTCATTTAAACTATTTTTTTTTTTTGATTTATGTTTAAAAATAACTTTATTTATCATCAAATAACTTTTTATCAGATGGGCCGATTTAAATGATTATTTTTTTGTTTAATAGACCAAGTTTTTCTGGTGGTTCCATAATAAATTCATCGAGATATCTTAGGTAGATATTAGAAAAAATAAATGTTTGCGATTGATTCATATGCATTGCCTACGGCGTTCAGCTGTTTCTTGCCAATCCCGTTATGGCGGCGCGAAGGCACCACTAGAGGGGAGGTGACTGCCAGTCTCTTATTTTCATTTGTCTCTGGTTCAGATGGATTTAACTTAACCGCGACGGTAAAATCCGCCGAGGCAGCGTCCGCCAATGAAATCAATGCATTGGTGTGACGTTGACAATCTCTCCAAGATGGCGACGCTAATAGATAGTTTCGTTTAGGAGTGCAGCAATCTTAGCGAACATCATCAAATAAACAGCAACACCCTTGCTTGTATCTCCGTCCATTTTTGTTTATTTGCAAAGACTTAAAACGCTACGTCCATTTTTTATGCGTCCATTATGGGAAAAGGCTCGAAGAGAATCCTCGAAAGCGATCTTCGAAGAGACTCTTGAGCTATAGCGTAAAGTGCCGCGATAGTGGAAACTGATCGGCGGAATTATCGCTGCGCTTAACCGCGGTGGTTTTAATCATTCCGCTTTTCACGGCGGATAGTGGGTACCGGCCTTAAGTTTTGGATAGGTTTTTACGTCAATATTATAAACCTCCATAAATGAACAAATTTCAAAATACAAATTTTTTTGTAATTTTTTTTTGTAATCAAACGGTTAGTTTTTCCAAATTATAATTTTTAAAATTTTCTATCAAAATATAATTTTCAAATTAATTTTTATATTTAAATCAAAAACTTAAATTTAATAGTTCCTATTTTATTAAATTATATTTGATATTTTTATAATTATAATTATACTTTTTTTTAATAATTTAATAATTTTTATATTTTAATAAAATTAATATTGGTAAAGTGAAATTTTTGATTTAAATATAAAAATTAATTTCGTAAAAGTTTATTAAATTATATTTTAATAAAATTTTATAAAATTATATTTTGATAAAAAAAATTATAAAAACTACACACAGTGTTTTTTAAAATTTATTAATTACATGTAAATCGTTTATTAAGGATAAATAAATAAAGTGAAAGTAAACTAAAAACTGAATCTGGTTATCATAAAACTGTCTCAACGTTATCATTATTTATATGTAAAAAATTATCATTGAAAACAAAATTTAAAGAAAAATCAATAGTTACAGAATTTACTGATTGCCAGTTATATTTCCAGACGATAATAATAAGAAAATTTGCGAAAACGATGCATTTAAGACGAATTTTAGAGGAAGCGTAACTCACTTTATAGGGCAATTTGGGCCAACAATGGCGGATTTGGTAGCAGACGACGAAGTTTGCCGTACTTTCTTAATATAGAGCTTTAGTAAGTAGATGTAAGAAAGAGAGGTGGCTCAACAAATTTAGAGCTTATCATTGGTAGAATTACGATTAACGATGACCCAAGTATGATGATGTAACAACGTATGACGTCTCAGTTGTATGGATTTCTTTCTAGGAGGTGTTGAGTGGCTGAACATGCGCAGTTTGATCGCCAGTCGCTGTTGTAAACACAAGTTACAGCCATTTATAGTTCGATCGTTGAAAGCAAGATAAGCGCCAATTTTAATGTAAATAGCAGATTAATATTTGCTTTGACCTAAAACCGGTTGAGTACAAGCACTCTAGTGCTGGGTAGAACCTTATCGAGGCCTCACCAGTACGAGGGGTGTAAGAGCGGCCGAAATTTGAGTATTCTGTTTATTTTTCAAAATGAATTTCGCTCTATAATTTGTGAACTACATGCAAACTGCTCCATGCAGTTTTCCAAATGGTTTATGGCTGCAAATGCCTTTCATGACAGCTAACATTAAAAACAACTAGGTGTATTTCCAACAAAAGATGTTGGGCACAATTTACAATCAATTATAACTATCAAACTAATGACGGTTTTACATATTCTTCTGCTGACAATGGTTTATAAGCCTTTTTATAAAATTAGATTTTAATTTCAAGCACGGTCTAGAATACAGTGGTCCAAAAGCTCCATTGTTAATTCATGAGTCTAATCACGAGTTTTGAGGACGCAGGCAGTCATCAACGATTAATGAAGAGGCAGATACACTGCGTGGTCATATTGTGACAAACCCATCAGTAATTCGTTAGGTCACCTTTTGCCGTCAATAGTGCGATGATTCTTCTTGGCATTGACTCCATGAGATTTTGAAAGGTGACGCGAGGAATTTGACACTATGCTTGAAGAATACCACTGTCCAGATGTGTGAGATTTGATGGTTGTGGAGCCGGATGACTCTTTAAACTTCGTTCTATAAATGCTCAAGTTTCGTCCTAACCTAAAGATCTGGAGATTGTGTGGCCACCGAAGCAAGGTAAAGTCTTTCTCATGTTCTTGAAACCACTCATGCATAATATGAGCACCGCAGTATAGATCATTGTCTTGTTGGAAAAAGCCATCTCTATGATAGGATGAACTAGACCAGCAACGATAATTTGGTATGTTGTGCTATTCAGAGTTGTTCCACGCGAATTAAAAGGCCAAAATAATACCAGGAAAATATGCCCCAAATAATAACACTCTCACCAGCTTGAAGGGGTATCGGCTTTCTCACTCTGCCTTCCGCATTATGCAAGTGGAAACGGATTCATCAGACCACATGACTTTTTTCCAATATTCGACTGTCCAATCCTTGAGTTCCTGCGCGAATTGGAGACCTAATATTTTGTTAACTGCAGACAGCAAAGCTGTTAAAATAGCCCTTCGACACCCATAATCCATACGATGCAGTGTGCGGCGAACAGTGCTTTCAGAGATGATTTGATAGGATTCCTGATTAAGATCTACAGTCATTTGATACACTCTTGCTTTTCTGTTGTCTTCCAGTCTTGCCACTCTCCGTTCTGCTCGAACATTGACCAGTCGCTGACGGACACAATTCGTGCGTTCAGACCCAGATTTTCGATTGACAGTCCAGTGTTTAAACTCTTTAATAACATCTGCTCATGAACATTTAACGAATGCAGCTGTTTTGCTGATATACGTTCCATGGCTCAGAACGCCAACAATCATCCCACGTCCGAAGGCTGTTAAGTCGCGTCGTTTACTCATCTTCAGAACAAATCACTTCTACTGTCGTGGTAAGCAACTTACTAGCCTATTTATAATGGTCTGGCCCTCTAGCAGGTTCAGCGCCAAATCATAGCTAATTTGCTTAAAAACTTCAGTTAGTCATAATAATCTGGCCACTCAAGTGATAAGATGTCGAGCCTCAACTCATGTTCTTTAGTGGCTTACTATTCAAGAAAAACAGCAACGGGAACAAAGATGAAGCCACGCTCAACCACCCCGGTTGATTACTCAGAAGCCTCATCTTTAGATATCTGTGGCTGTGGACTCCTTAAAAATAAGTTTGGAACCCGTCAACCTAGGAGAGGAGACATATGGAGAGTGCGCAATCAAGCGTGGAGCACATCCTAATTTCAATGCTTCGCAGAAGTATTTCAAAATGAGAACTGTCGACTCGTTGTCGGGTAATTTTCCAGAGCAGTGAACATCACATTAAACAAAAGAGATGGTCAGGAAACAGTATCTAGAAAAGAAGCTCAAGGTCATAATAATTCATTTCTTCCAAGATTTTCACCAAGACATTCCTGTGTTACTTCTTTTCACCTGTGTTTCGTCTGCTTCATCCAGATCTACATAATACGCTCCACAAAACCTTCGATTCATCTGTGTTTCCGTCCACTTCATAAATTGCATTTCCCCACATGGGGAGACTTTCATTATCAATTGTTTAGAAGATTTATTTCATTTTTTCTATTTTTTTTTTAATCAAAAGGAGTTACTATTTTTTATTATTTATTAATAATAGTTCAATTTTAATTGCCTGAACCCTTTGTACGAAATATTTGCTTATTGAAATATTAACATTTAATTTAAATGTTGTTTCCATATTGCAGTATCATCGTGTGTGGAGAATCCCAGCCGTCGTTATTAATTATGAAGAAAACCATAAAAAGAAAACGTTTATCATTTATGGAGTAAGAAAGTATACGTATATCACGAACGGGAAAAAAAGCTGTCATTGTTGCACCATCATATAAAACATATCAAAATAAATAAAACCCATTCTTTATGGTTAAAGCGAAACCATATATTATTAAAGTATAAAAATTGAAAGAAATGTCTATAAAGCATTTATAAATATAAGTTTATTGCACATTGTAATGGCGTGGTATCAATTAAGATGATAATAATGTATTATAAATATTTTATCAATTTAGAATTATAAACTAAAGCGCTAAATACTTAAACCTTTGCAATAAAAATGTTTATTGTATCACATTTTAGTAATGTATTCGTTCATAAAAAGAGAGGTATATTAGAGATCTATAACAATTACCACATTTAAATTGGGCGCGCTCGTGCATTTCAAATGAACTATTACATATTGGATATATTTAAATGGGATATTGTTAGAGCATTCAAGAAGCGAGGCTTTGTTGTTTCCAAGAAAAGAATAACAAGTGGATTGAATAATATTGGCAAAACCAGAAGCAAAACCAAAATTCCTGAGGGTATAAAGCAGGCCAATCCAAGACCATCCAATACAATGACGTATACAGTGGAATCAAGCCAAAAACTGTAGAAAGAAAAATAACTCCGAAAACACTATTCCACATAATAAATTTTAATGACTCAGATGTACATTTCGGAAACGAAGTTCCATCATCAGTGAGTAAAGAACAACGACAATCTACAATCGATCAGTGTAGTGAAAAAGTAGTACAAGTGGTCCAGGAGCCTTTAGCTCACTTTACACGCTCGCCCAAAAAGTAAACCAAGTGAGGTACACTGAAGTAGGAAAGAAGCCTCTTTAATTCATCCAGAAAAAGAGTCCCTTCATGGTGGGGACAAGAATCGGATTGTGGATTGACGAATAGCGAGTCCGAAAATCTAGGATCTAGCAGATCCAGTAGTTGGGGAACTCGGCCTTGTTAATGTTCTCGAAATTGACGTCCAAGATATGACGGGGTCTTCGAAACCTGAGGGAACCCCTGATAATGAGTGAGTGGTCCAGGATATTTTCATGATGGGCAGCATGTTCCTGAGAAGTGTTTGAATAAAGGAACCAATGTGGGTCATTCCGAGGTTATCATAGATAGAGAGATTGTTGGCAACTCTTCTGTCTAGTTGAGCAATGGACCGGAGGGTAACATTTTGGAAGGTCTGAAGATCTTTCCATCTCGATTTGCAAAT
This sequence comes from Rhysida immarginata, assembly GCA_023313115.1. Taxonomy (NCBI): domain Eukaryota; kingdom Metazoa; phylum Arthropoda; class Chilopoda; order Scolopendromorpha; family Scolopendridae; genus Rhysida; species Rhysida immarginata. The sequence continues at coordinate 1,631,233 of JAHWFO010015411.1, forward strand.
GGAAGCCCAAGCAGGCATACTGTGAAGTAAAATGGCACGAATCACTGAGTTTGCTGTCCACTCTGAGAGCGCTGTTTCGCCCCAGTAGCGCGATGAGACTAAACTTCGATTTCTTAGCCTTGTTAAGCGAATATTGGACATGGTCGTTCCATTTTGAAATCGATCACAACTCCGAGGTACTTATAATTTTTAACCCACTCAAGCTTCCTACCATGTAGGATGAGGGGCCTTAGAGGGTTTTTGCGTTTGCGTGTGATGAACATGGCTTTACACTTGTTAACATTCAACTGTAAGCGCCACTTAGAGAACCAGCTCTCACACTGGTGTAAAGCTTTTTGCAGACGGCTGATGACGTGGACTGGATTACGTGCCCAGGTCATGATGGACCCGTCGTCAGCAAACAAATAAAGATTGCACTATGTAAACTTAGGAAAGTCGTGTATAAAGAAATTGAACAAGGTAGGCCCCAAGACAGAGCCTTGGGGAACACCAGCATTAACATCAGAAGAGTCAGAGAAGGAGTCACCAACCTTAACACGGAAGGTCCCGTTTGTCAGAAAGGAGCGAACCAAGACAGACAGGTCATCAGGGAAGCCACAAGTAATCATTTTATAAATGAGTCCATCATACCAGACTTGATCAAAGGCCTTTTGAACGTCAAGAAAGATGATACCACCAAACATAGAAAGATTGAGAGGACCGTTCAAATCAGCAACAAGCCTCCATACCTGCAGCTGACAGGAGTGAGCTGTGCGGAAGCCGAATTGCTCTTCACGAATAAGGTTGTTTGCCTCGCAGAAGTCGTTGAACCTCTTGAGAATAGTTCGCTCAAAGACCTTGGAGAGCACTGGCATTAAGCTAATGGGCCTGTAGCTGATGGGAAGAGCAGGATCAAGTCCCGGCTTGGGAATAGTGAGGATGATTGAGTCCTTCCAGGCGTTAGGGAAGTGACCGTTAAGCCAGCAGCCATTCATGATCCTGCTGATAATGAGGCAAACAACATTAAGAGGCAAATTCTTCAGAGCACTGTTGATGATGGTGTCGATGCCGGCTGCTTTTTTGTTTTTCAGGTGCTTAATGGTGTTCAAAATCTCAGAGGTGCCAATGATATTAGGATGAGTAAGAGCGCGTTGAGAGACATACATTTGTCACATACTTCCTTGACTTCACCAGTAATATTAACCAGACAGTCCTCCTTGGGCGTATTGAATTGACTTTTCAATGATTCAGCGATGAATTGAGCCTTGTCCTGGTCACTGCTAACAAATTGCCGCTTTCTGTAAGTAGAGGAGATAGTTCAATGGCCCTGTTGATTTTAAGGGCCCTGACAGTATTCCAAAGAGAATTGCTTTGGACGGAACAATCGATAATCGAACAGTGAAGTGAAAAGAAAGACGCGAATGGTCCAGGAGCCAAGCACACTTGGCACGCTCGCCCAAAGAGTAAACCAGTGGAGGTACAGTGAACTGGGTGAGAAGCCTGATGAACCTTTTAAGTCCTCCAGAGAAGAAGTTCCCAGAAGGGACGAGAGTCAGATTGTAAATTGACGAATAGAGTCCCCAAAAATCAGCAGGATCGAAAAGATCCAATAGATGGGGAAGGCAGCCTTGTTAACGTCATCAAAGCAGACATCCAGGATATGGCGCGGTCTTCGAAACCTGAGAGGATTCTTTACAACTAGTGGATGGTCCAGAATACCAGAAACCAGGATGTTTTCATGATTCTCCATCTTGGGTAGCATGTTCTTCATAAGTGTCTGGACAAAGGTGCCTATGTGGGTCATCCCCAAATCGTCATAGATAGAGTAGTTGTTGGCAACTCTTCTGTCAAGTTGGGCAAGGGATCGGAGAGCAACATTTTGGAAGGTCTGGAGATCCTTCCACCTAGATTTGCAAATAGAAGCCAAGCAGGCATTCCATGAAGCAAAATAGTACGAATCACAACCTTGTATATCAAGAGTTTTTTTATCTACACCAAGAGCGCTGTTTCGCCCCAGAAGTGTAATCAAACTGAACTTCGCCTTCTTTGCCTTGTTGAGCGCATATTGGACTTGGTCGTTCCAGTTTAGTTTGGGGTCGATCATAACACCAAAATATTTATAGCATTTTACCCACTCAAGTTTCTTGCCAAATAAGAAGAGGGGCTTTGGAGGGTTTTTGCATTTGCGAGTGATAAACATGACCTTGCAGTTTTTGATATTCAGCTTTAATCGCCACTTAGTGAACCAGCTCTCGCACTGATGTAAGGCTTATTGTAGTCGAGTGATGACATGTGCTGAGTTTCGTGCCCAGGTCATGATGGAACCGTCGTCAGCAAATATGTAAAGATTACACTTTGCAAACTTGGGGAAGTCATGGATAAAGAAGTTGAATAAGGCTGGCCTTAATACAGAACCTTTGGGTACACGAGCATAACATCGCTGGGTTCAGACAAGGAGTCTCCAACCTTAACACGTTGGACGGAACAAGAGAAGCCGAATATTTATAATATACTAGAAGAGGTACCCGGCGTTGCCCGGGATAATTATACTTGGATGTAAACAGAACAATCTCAAAAAATTAAATTAAATTTTGCAATATCTTAAAAATAAACACATGAAAATGCTTAGAATTAATACAGTAAAAATTCTTAATGAAAAATCGAAAAAAATCTTTTTAAAGGCTCACAATGGATGGACCGCTCCAATAATTTCTTACTCAGGTAATCTTACTTCAGATGTACACTTGATGTTGTTGCAATTTCCACTCTTCTCTCGTTGTGTTGAAGCAAAATTTGGCCTTTCATCACTTTGGGTAGTCTAGCGGTCGCCAATTCTTCTATTTACTTGCTTCCCATTTGCTCAATACAGCACGGAGCTAAAGGTTTGCTTTCTCTGTCGTCTTTCCACTCTTTCTCAATAGTCTGCTAACTCTTCATTATCTCCAGCTACTGATCATTTTTAAAGATTTTCAAGAAATTGTTAAGTACTAAGAACTCTGTTTTCTAAGAAAAACCTGAATAACAGGAATTCTATGCATTGTTACAACTTGAAACTTATCCATATTGCATCATCATTCTATGTTCATTGTTATAATTCTTGGAAAGGATTGCTTTATCATTGCATCATCATTTTGAGCTCATTGTTATTGGTGAATTGCGTCTTGAAACCATTGTTGATACCTATTGTTGCACAAACTTTTCTTTGCACTGTTGGTCATGAGATATATATTGTTGGTCCGTGCAGAGTGTTTGTGAATTGCGTGTTGATACCATTGTTGCAAAAACTTTGTCTTGCATTGTTGGTCATGAGATATTTCTCATTAATATGCCTTGCCATAACCATGAATATCGATTTTATATCGATATTTATTATTTTTCCGAAATCTGAGGTAGACAGTGACCTTCCTCATGCTTTGAAGGTCATGTATGCGAAATTTTATCAAGATCGGAATAAAACTGTAGATTTGTATAAAAAACAGACCCACAGACAGACCCACAAACATCCTTCTTTATATAGATAGAAGATAGATAGATAGATGAACCAATCAAAAAAAATTATACAAAAAATATTACAAAATAAACGCGAAAAATAAAAGAAAACAACCAATAGAAACTATCTTCTTAGCTTAGCTTTATAAAAGCCAAACTAAACCCCTCCCCTCCCCCCTCTCTTGCCTTCCACACCAGATAAGAAAGTAGTCCGGTTATAAGAGCAAAATGGGAAACAACACAAGGAAAGTAAATTATTTTGTAAAATATTCTGCTAAAGGGAGCCATTCTGCCACTGGCATGGGGCCAGAAGCACTATTCAGGATTTTAATGGTTGCTATGTTTTTTACAATTTCAAGGAAGTATAACATTTTAACATCTCTACATCTATGAATACCTTCGAACAAATCTGTGGAATAACTATGTTTTTCATTAATGATATGGTCCGCAAAAGATGACACCCCTAACCTAGCATTCTTTACATAAGAAATATGTTCCTTCATCCGCATTCCCACTCCTCTTTGCGAGCTTCCCAAATAAAACTTGTCACACGATGCACACTTATACTTATATACCCCGGGCAATCTTCCGCTGGGATCTTATCTTTTATTATGCTTAGTTTTCTTTTTAATGTATTACTGCTCTTATAAACTACTTACTTGAATCGATAGAAATTGTAACAAACAAAGCAACCAATAAAACCCTGAATAGTGATGATGGCCCCATGCCAGTGGCAGAATGGCTCCCTTTAGCAAAATTTTTTACAAAATAATTTACTTTCCTTGTGTTGTTTCCTGTAAGGGTTCCCCATTTTGCTCTTATAACCGGACTACTCTTTTATCCGGTGTGGAGGGCAAAAGAGGAGGGAGGGGAGGGGTTTTGTTTGGCTTTTATAGGGCTAAGCTAAGAAGATAGTTTGTATTGGTGTTTTCTTTTATTTTTCGCGTTTTGTTTTTGTAATATTTTTTTGTATAAATTTTTTGATTGGTTCTTATATATTATAAATACTCGGCTTCTCTTGTTGTTCTTTACTCACTGATGAAACTTCGTTTCCGAAATATACATCTGAGTCATTAAAATTTATTATGTGGAATAGTGTTTTCGGAGTTATTTTTCTTTCTACAATGACGCATCTTCTATCTTCTTCTTCTGCATACATACATGAATATAAAGAACTAGCAAAGGTACCCGGCGTTGACCGGGATAACTACACTTGGATGTAAACAGAACAATCTCAAAAAATTAAATTAAATTTTGCAATATCTTAAAAATAAACACATGAAAATGCTTAGAATTAATACAGTAGAAATTCTTAATGAAAATTCGAAAAAAATCTTTTTAAAGGCTCACAATGGCTGGACCTCTCCAAGGATGCCACTGCTAGTCTAAATAATTTATTACTCACGTATTCTTACCTCAGATGTATATTTAGTGTTGTTGCAATTTTTAATCTTCTCTCGACGTGTTGAAGCAAAACTTGGCCATTCATCACTTTGTGCAGTCTAGCGGTCGCCGATTCTTCTATTTACTTGCTTCCCATTTGATCTTTACATCACGGAGCTAAAGGAATGCTTCCTCTGTCTTCTTTCCACTCTTTTTCAATAGTCTGCTAACTCTCCATTATCTCCAGTTACTGATCATTTTTAAAAATTTTTAAGAAATTGTTAAGTACTAAGAACTCTCTTTTCTAAGAAAAGCCTGAATAACAGGAATTCTGTGCATTGTTACAAATTGAAACTTATCCATATTACATCATCATTTTATGTTCATTGTTATAATTCTTGGAAAGATTGCTTTAACATTACATCATCATTCTGTGCTCATTGTTATTGGTGAATTGCGTGTTGATACCATTGTTGATGCGAACACAATGGGCCTATTTTTGCACAAACTTTGCCTTGCATTGTTGGTCATGAGATATATATATTGTTGGTTCATGCAGTGTGTTTGTGAATTGCGTGGTGATACCATTGTTGATACCTATTGTTGTACAAACTTTGATTTGCATTGTTAGTCATGAGATACTGATTGCTGATCCCTGCCCTGTGTTGGTGCATTGCGTGTTGATACCATTGTTGATACCTATTGTTGCACAAACTTTGCCTTGCATTGTTGGTCATGAGATATTTCTCATTAATATGCCCTGCCATAACCATGAATATCGATTTTTTATCAATAATTATTATTTTTTCGAAATCTGAGGTAGACAGTGACCTTCCTCATGCTTTGAAGGTCATGTATGCGAAATTTCATCAAGATCGGAATAAAACTGTAGATTTGTATAAAAAACAGACCCACAGACAGACCCACAAACATCCTTCTTTATATATATAGAGAAGAGATGTATGTTTGTGGGTATTGAATAAAATCTAGTTTTTTTTCCGATCCTGATGAAATTTTGCATACCTGACCTTCAAAGCATGAGGAAGGTCACTGTCTACCTCAAATTTCGGAAAAATAAAAATTATCGAGAAAAAATCGATATTTACGGTTATGGCAGGGCATATTAATGAGAAATACCTCATGACCAATAGTGCAAGACAAAGTTTGTGCAACAATAGTTATCAACAATGGTATCATTATGCAATTCACAAACACTCTGCACGGACGAACAATATATATCTCATGACCATCAATGCAAGGAAAAGTTTGTTCAACAATACGTAACAACAACGGTGTC
>JAHWFO010015411.1:1637390-1653690 GCA_023313115.1 Rhysida immarginata
CAGACTTTCTTTCACCAATACTCGTTCTTTCTCTTACCTTTCCATATTTTGCCAGTCATCTAGACGTTTGATAAGGAGCTCAAGGGAGACACGCGTGACTTCTTTGCTTTATAAATAGAGGCTGCCTTATAATTGTCCTGTCACTGCATCATCATTCTATGCTCATTACTTTTATGAAATGTTCGGATCTGATGTGCTACCAAAGAAACTAAGTTATAACCCCCTGTGTGGGTCGGACTCTTTTTTTGATGAAATTTTGCAATAGCTTAGAAATAAAAACATTAAAACACTTAGAAATAATATAATAAAAGTTTTAATGAAAATTTGAAAAAGAATTTTTCAAAGGTTCACAAAGGATGGACCTCTCCAAGGATGCCACTGCTAGTCTAAATAACTTCTTATTCTCGTCACCTTATTTTAGATGTATACTTGATGTCTTGAAGCAAAACTTGGCCATTCATCACTTTGTGTAGTCTTCTGGTCGCCGATTCTTCTATTTACTTGCTTACCAATTGCTCAATACAGCACGGTTGGTTTGTTGGTTTATTAGAATTTTTGGCGTCGACTACTACACAAGTAATTTTGCGCCTATTACACAAGTTATGTCTGTATGCAGTCCGGGACAAACACAAACATCCATGCCCACGGTGGGATTCGAACCCACGACCAAGTGGACTCGAGGACTAGAAAGCCTACGCCCTAGCCCTCTCGGCCATCTGGCCGGCCAATACAGCACGCAGCTAAAGGAGTGCTTCCACTGTCGTCTTTCCATTATCTCAACAGTCTGCTAACTGTTCCTCTGTCGTCTTTCTCAATAGTCTGCTAACTCTCCATTATATCCCGTTACTGATGGTTTTTAAAGATTGTCAATAATTGTTAAGTACTATGAACACTTTTTTCTATAAAAGCCCTGAATAATAAAAATTCTATGCATTGTTACAAATTGAAACTATTTATAGTGCACAAACTTTGCCTTACATTGTTGGTCATGAGATATATATTTTTATTTTTAAATAGTGTTGGTGCATTGCGTGTTGACACCATTGTTGATACCTATTGTTGCGCCAACTTTGCCTTTCATAATTGTTCATGAGATATTTCTCATTAATATGCCTTGCCATAACCATGAATATCGATATTCTATCAATAAATATTATTTATTCGAAATCTGAGGTAGACAGTGACCATCCTCATGCTTTGAAGGTCATGTATGCAAAATTTCATCAAGATCAGAATAAAACTATAGATTTGTATAAAAAACAAACAAACACACCCAGAAACCCACAAATAAACATCCTTCTTCATATATATAGATAGATAGAAGATGAAAGATTTGTCATGATCAACAACGCAAGGCAAAGTTTGTATAACAATAGATATCAATAATAGTATCAGCACGCAATTCACAAACACTCTGCATGGACCAACAATATATATTTCATGACCAACAATGCAAGGAAAGTATGTGCAACAATAGTTATCAACAATGGTATTAGCACGCAATGCCCAACACTATGTAAGGATCAACAATATATATTTCATGACCAACAATGAAAGTCAAAGTTTGTGCAACAATAGGCCCGTCGTGTTCCCATCAACAATGGTATCAACGCGCAATTCACCAATAACAATGAGCACAAAATAATAATGCAATGATAAAGCAATCCTCTACAAGAATTATAAAATGATGATGCAATATTGATAAGTTTCAATTTGTAACAATGCATAGAATTCCTGTTATTCAGGTTTGTCTTAGAAAGGAGAGTTCTTAGTAATTAACAATTTTTTGAAAATCTTTAAAAATGATCTGTAACTGGAGATAATGAAGAGTTAGCAGACTATTGAGAAAGAGTGGAAAGACGACAGAGGAAGCACTCCTTTAGCTCCGTGCTGTATTGAGCAAATGGGAAGCAAGTAAATAGTGGAATCGGCGACCGTTTGACTACACAAAGTGATGAATAGCCAAGTTTTGCTTAAACACATCGAGAGAAGAGTGGAAATTGCAACAACATCACGTGTACATCTGAAGTAAGATTACGAGAGTAAGAAATTATCGGACAGGTCCATCCACTCTGAGCCTTTTTGTTAAGAATTTTTACTGTATTAATTCTAAGCATTTTCATGTGTTTAGTTTAAGATATTGCAAAATTAAATTCAAATTTTTGAGACTGTTCTGTTTACCTACCAGTGTAATTATCCCGGGCAACGCCGGTTATCTTTGCTAGTTTTAAATAAAAATAGTATTCAAGGATGCTTACCTCTTCTTATAAATTATTTTGAGAGGAATATTTATAGAGCAAATTTATGGTTTTGTGCTTACTAACAGTCCTCTAACTGCAGTTCTTTGGCGACCGCCGTTAATGAATTTGCTACCCCTCTTACCACCATCGCTTCTAATGGATGTTTGCACCCAAACAAAAGAGTTCCATCGTAGACCTTCCTTTTATTAAGTACCGAAAGGTGCTTTATACTATTTGTGTGGGGAAACGTGTCTGTCTGTCCGTCTGTCTATCCGTCTGTCTTTAACTCTAACTCCTCCGAGGCTATGAAAGATTTTCAAAATCTGTTTTCGTCAGTCGATTAATATAGTTTATGGCACGATTCAGTTACAAATATTATGAAATCGGTTCATTAGCACGTGCAAAAATGATACCTCTATTTTCCCGCCTAGCAATTCAAAGGGAAGATATATTGAGAAATATATCAAACAAATCGTAATGACGAGATAGATGAGGTTATTCATTATTATTTTCGTCAGTCGATGAACATGTTACATGGCACGAACAAATCACAAATATTATCTAAATCTGTTCAATAGCACGTGCACAAATGGTACCTTCACGACCCCACCTAGCAATTTTCAATGGAAAGATATGTAAGTTAATATGTCAAGCAAATCGTAACGAAGAAATACAAGCGAATATAAATTACTATTTCGGCCAATTGATAAATATGGTTTAGGAAATGAACCATTTTGAGATAGGTTGTAATCGAAACATTGGCACGTGCTTTAAAGGTACCCTTATGACACTCTCAAAAATTTTCAATGATAAGATATGGCATGTAATATATCAACCATATTGGGATGATGTATCATGAATGAATATAACGTAAAATTAATGAGAGTCCAAATTTCTTTCACGGAATCTGGTTTAGTGGAACCATGATGGTTCATTGGAACTTTCAATGCTTAAATATGGCATGTAATATATCAAACGACTTGGATTGAGGTGTCATGAATGAATATAACGTAAAATTAATGATAGCCTAATTTGGTTTTAAGGAATTTGGTTTAAAGGAACCGTGATGGTTCATTGGAACTTCAATGCTAAAATATGGCATGTAATATATCAAAGAACTTGTAATATAACCTAATATTAATGATAGTTCAAATTATTCCACAGGTACGTGGTTTATTGGTATCATTATGGTCCATTAGAAACTTCTGATGTTAATATAGGGCGGTTTAAAAATATATTTCCGCGAATGGTTTAGTTTAACCTTTCGGTACTTGGTTATGTTATTCCTTAATGGTTTATTTCAATTTCAGTGAGTTCAATGACTAAAACTTTTTGTTTTGCATGTGTTGCACTGCCATTTCAAAGAAAATGTCTCGTAATAATCAAAGCAATCCGAATGAGAACCAGGTGTAGGGTTTAAAGCATCGCTTCTTACAATAAAATTTTTCACTTTCAGCATCCTTCTTTATTCTCTTTTTAACAGTCCGTTGTTGTCTTACAGGAATCCTTCTTATAAGATACTAATAACTTTTTCTACAAGGTTATACAGGGTGTTTGCGCAATTTGTATACAAACTCTTAAAGATCGTAAGATGACTTTATTTTGAATATATTTTGCTAATACACTGGGGGTCGCACATGAATCCTTGATACATAAAACATCATATACGGAGGGTTGATTCAGATAAAATGAGACGATTTTAAACGCCGCGTATGACCTTGACGGAATGTGATTTGCATGACTCGTCCACTATTCATGGGGATTAGCTTTGTATACACTTGTTGCTGTTATTTGGGACATTTCCTGCTGAAATATGGCCTCCAAAACCACAGCTTTTTGGGAAGGGTATATGTTTGGCCTTTCCGACGTTAACTTCAGTCTTTCGTGCATTGTAGAATTATGCAAACGAAATGGTATTGTCGTATCCAAACCTACTGTGGGTCGAATAATCAAATAGAAGAAATTGCCACCATTTAATGAACGTGGACGAGCAGAGAAGCAGACCAGAAACAAGCCCCAGCCAACACACCCAGCTCAGGTGGTGCGAGAAATCCGGTCTGAAGTGCTGAAAGAAAATCCCTCCACACAGAGATGTCTAGCTCAAAGGAAAGGTATTTCAGAGGCAACAGTCTCCAGAATAATTCATGACAATCTTGGGCTGGAGCGACGTCATAAAGCGCGCGGTCACACAATTGAGTGAGTGAACACAACTGAACACTGCCAAGTCACCTGTGGCTTACTACAGGAAGATGGAACAGGATACGGGCATACGAGTTATTCCCTTCTCTCATGTGCCTCTAAAATCTCCTGACGCATCACCGATGGATTTCTGTGGTTATGGTCTCTTGAAACGACGGCTCGGACGTCGCTGACCAAGAACCGTTGATGGGCTATGGAAAGTGTGTCGTCAGGTATGGAACGAACTCCCCATGGAGTACCTCAAACTCAGCCTATTTCAGTGGAAATTACAGTGCCGGGCGATAGTCCAACAACGTAGCTCTCACATCGAACACAACCGCTGGTGGCGCCTGGTATTACTCCACATCGTAACAGAAGTGCAAAGTCCTCTCAATTTATCTGAAGAGGGCTATCTGAGGCTTACTCATAATAATTACCTCTCTCGTTATTCTACAGGGAGTTCGAAAACTATCTCTGATGATCATGGAGGTAGATGTTCATAATTACCAGTCATAAAAAGGAAGAAAAACTGTGGATAAACAAATTACCATAAAACGAATTACCTCTTACTCTTTAGTATATTGAAAAACAAACACTAAAATATTGTTTTCGATCGCACTTGTGATCTTTATCAGTAGGAGCCTAAAATAAAATGAAAAACAAAAGGGAAGGCTTATTGGAGCCAGACGACACAGCGTAATATTGAAATTAGGGGAAAGGAACACTTGGTTGATATTAGGTTTGGGATGGTGGAGTGGTCAATTGTTGCTAAACATGCTCATGAAACAAAACATTCTGATAAAAGAAACAATATTAAATTAATTTGAAGCGTCGGAGATCCAAAATTTTCGGATGTTTCAGAAAGTTTAAAAAATAGCCAATTCCACTAATAAGAATAAAAGGCCAATCAGGGTTACCCCTTTGTTCAGCCTAGTTTAAGAGTATTGTAGAAGAAACAGGCCAATTAGAATTGATTATTCAGATGATTTAGGGGAGAAGCCAAATTATTGGTTGTTGTTTCTCTGTTCATTTTATTTTAAGTTCCTGCTGATGAAGATCACAAGTGTGATATAAAAAAGCTTTTTAGGGTTTGTTTTTCAATTTATGTGGACTACAAGGTAATTCGTTTTATGATTACAGGAATAAGGGATAGACACTCTGTATATTCAGAAAAATTAGAAAACTGGATACTGGTCACAACATTTTTAATAATCAAATATAACATGTTTATAAATTTACAAACTGTTGACCATGAGCCGCAATGCATACGTCCCAGCGTCTTGTCATTAAATTTCTGACAGGGCCTAAAATCCCTGCATGGTCACTTGCAAAGATTCATTTGTGACACTCGGTTTATTAGCCAATACATTCAAGCTGAGGTGGTATATGGTAGAGGACCCCTAAAAGTTTGTACGCAGAGTTCTTAAACACCCTGTCTAGGCATTTTGCCGAGCCAAAAAAAAGTCCGCGATAATAGAAATTCCGGCTCAAACTTATGAAGTCGGTAAGTCGGAAATAAATACAAGTACCGATTTGAAAACTATTTTTATTTCTCCGCATAATCTCCCTGTATATTGTGGCACTTGTCCTATTCACAAGCCCCCTCAAAACCAATTAGATAAAAATTTTTTAGGCTGCGGCCTGTACCAGGAGGTATTTCCCTTTGAACAGCTTCATGTCGCTTCGATTAAAAAGACCAAACAGCTTTTTCGTAGAGAAAGTGTTTACCGAAAAGATAATGTTTAAGAGGGCCTAAAAAATAGAAGTCACTTGCATCAAGGTCATGGCTATAGGGAGGATGCTCGAGGTCTTTCCATTTGAACGTTTTCAGCATCTCAGTTGTCTTGTTGGATTTAAGAGGACGTTCAAAGTCTTCTGGGATTATGAAGGCATACTGTTTATCTTATTACCCTGACTTTGCTCCTCACGACTTTCATTTGTCCTGTTCTCTTAAACGTCATCTTTCGGTCGACAATGGAGCTGTACAAAGGAAAGCCATTGCCTGGTTCAGACAGTATCTCAAAGAATTTTATCTTACTGGTTATGTGGAGCTTGTGAAACGATGGGAGAAGTGCCTCAATGTATAAGGACATTATGCGGAGATACAAAAATAGTTTTCAAATCAGTACTCTAATTTATTTCATTTCTATATCCATTTGTAACTTACATACTGATTTCCCCTGGTAATTTATTCTGAGAGTTTCACTGTATTTCGTGAATTTTATTTTTGGCGAAATCTTTAGAAATATTGTTCCCACAGAAATTTGGATACGATATTCGTATTTGGAAATTAAAGACGCATTCATTTCATATATCCCACAAATTGAATAAAGGGCGATCAGACAGAAATATAGATTTCAGTAATGAACGTTAAAATTTCTTTGAAAATTTCATTTTTATTTTCTATAAATATTCTCATCGGATGCGCGTATATTTACTGCTACGGGTAAGGTATTTCAGAATCTTGTCGTATAGTGCAAAATTTAAATTTCTATTTTACAACAACTAATATTAAAGGATCACAATTTTTATTATGCATACTAATTAAAAAATACAGTAGAAAATTAGTCTTTTTATTATATAAGAAAGGTTTTAGAAAACAATTTTTATTATTATGTTGAATGGTTTTTCACATGTTATTTATTATTCTAACTAAGGTTTTTTAACACAATCGGAAATCATAGAAAATAAAAGAAAATTCATGAAAGAAATCCAAAGATGGAAATATTTTTTCCTAAGGCACTGAGCAAAGGGCCATGAATTTCATGTAGTAAATCACTTATACAACTGACAATGAGAAATATCACGGTTGCAGTTTGTCTTTGTACTGCATTTATTTATGTACTGAATTATCCATATAGCCTTGCAATATACTGGTATAAAAACTTTCAAAACATAATCGACCGATTCCATTCAGTCGAATATAATCTATGGAATCGGTCGATAGATTTCAGTCTTCATCCAGCTATGAATATAATTTCATAAATCAATTTGAAGTTAAGATTAGATAAGAGTAGGAGTTGTGATAAAATATATTACCTAAAAAATAAAAAAACTCCTTTATTAACAAGGACCAAACAACAAAATTCCAAAAAAATGTCATTATTAAGAAAAATGAACTAAAGAAAGAAAATATAATTAATGAAGAACAACAAAAACAATTAATTCCAACAAAATCATCAACTAATTCAATTTATAGAGTGATAAAAATACATATAGAAGGAAACCCTATTAGAATCATAACTTCAACAAAACAGTCTCCTACTTACAAATTGGCAAAATTCTTATATGAATGCTTAAAAAAAATTTTCAAATTTATGTACACAATAAAAAATTCAATATTGGCTAAACAAATATTAGAAAAAACGAAATTGATAAAAATGACAAAATTTTCACAATTGACATAACAGATATGTATGACAACATTCCAATAAAACCAAAACTAGACATCATAAAAAATGAATTAAAAAAAAATTATCTTATAAAAAATATTAAAAATCATCCAGGCCATAAATTTATGTTTTACAAATAACCAATTCAAATTTAATGACAAAATATATTCTCAAACAGATGGATTACCAATGGACAGCCCATTATCACCCATACATGCCAACCTATACTTAAATCACATAGAACATGTATTACTTAACACTTCACAACATAAACAATACATAAAAATTTGGATGAGATATGTTGATATCTTAATTATCACAAATAGGCCAATAGAAATATTAACACAATTATTAGAACAAAGATATCTACTGAAATTCACCCATAATTGCATGACAAACAACCAAATCACATTTCTAAAATATTATAAGAGAGATATATACACTAAATTTTGAAATATATGAAAAACCTAAAAAAGGCAATAACATACCACATTATGTATCACAATAGCCTGCACACCAAAAAATTAACACAATTAAACAATATATACAAAGAATAAAAAATCTCACATCTCCAAAATATATCCCACTAAAATTATAAAAATCTGAAAATAAACCTATCAAAAAATAAATATCCTATAGAACTAAGTGATAAAATTTATATAGAAGCATTCACCAACTCAACAAAAAATAACACAACTCAATACGAATAATACAGAAGATATTTAATATAATAATAAAACGCTTCACAAACAGAAAAAAATACTAGAACAGATACCAAACATTAAAAATCATACCAAAAATAACAAATAACATAACTAAAACATTAATAACAACCATCAATATAAAAACAACAAAAGATCAAAACAATAACACAATTTCTAATTTCAAAGAAATTTGCCAAAATAATAAAGGAAAATGGAACATCACTAACTTAATATATCAAATTCCATGCGCCAATTGTCAACATATTTACACAGGTCAAACAAAAAGACAATTAATAACACGAATAAAAGAACATGAAAGAGCACTTAGAAACAAAGATAAAAATAACCATTTAGTGAACCACCGTATTAGCCAAAATCATAATCCGGATTGGAACAAAGTCAAAATCATTAGTAAAGAAATAATTTACAAAAACAGACTAATAAAAGAAACCAATAACATTATTTCGAATGAAAAAAAGTTTACCCAAACCATCTACAGAAATTAATAATAAATGAAAATTACTACTAAAACTATAATACCATTTCCTTTACACTCAACAATCCTGTTCACAACAATCATACTAATCATTATGTCACACATTGTATTAGATTACATTGTTTTTTTTTATATCTTCTATTAGATTGTTTTTAACTGAAATTCATTCAAAAAGTTTACATACTGAAAATAGGATAAAAATACGTTTTAGTACATTTCAAGTTTGTCATCTACGTGTTACGAATCATCGAACTTTCATCATATATCTTTTTCACCTGTAACTGTGTGCCTCCCTGTGTTTATGTAACATTTCTCCACTAGATCTTCGTTTCTTCTGTGTTTCATCTGTGTTTCCTCCACAAGACCTTTGTTTCAATTGTGTTTCGTCTTTCAACATTTACATTTGTGACTTTTTTTCATTGTTTCTATTATTTATTTTATTTGTTTTCTTTTAATTAAATGAAGTTTTATTTATTTTTTAATTAATATATTTGAAGTTAAGATTTTTAAGATGTTATGTATAGGATCGTTTTTTAAGAGTTTTCATCCTTTGACTTGAGAATTTCAATATTTTTGTGAGTGAAATTTTAAGAGATTTGTTTTTATTAGGCAAGAAATTTAGCCCTATTAAGCCCCTTTTTTTAAAATTAATTTTTCCCGAACGTAATATCTAGAAAAAAGAAAATCTTAATATTTTTTTTCGTTTCTCATCATATCCGAATGAGACCACGTGAATGCTACCCCAACCACTCCGATACAGCTAGGAAATTTGGCCCAAACTTCATATTAATGTACATCCTGACCAGAGGAATCTTCATATCGAATTTCACTTCTTTCCATGCATATACAGGGCATCCCATAATGAGTGAAAGAAAATTTCATAAATGGGTGACTCTAAGTAAAAATAACAAATGAACATGGGTCCGAATTTGAACGATAATTGAGATATGAACATAAATAAAAATGCAGCCACCAAAATAAACAATAACTCAGGTTCTATAACATCGAGGATGATTAAATTCAGGGTGATAATAGGATACATAAAACTCTGTGTAGCGTTAAAACTTGATAGTATTCTAACGAACAGTTTTTGAGTTACGCATTCAAGGTCATACCATACGCTGGTTAGTACTAACTTTGAGCATGTGTTACGATGTTGAATAAGTATCTGGAAAACTGCTCTTTGGAATTCGATCAAATTTTAACGATACACACAGTTGTATGTACAATATTTATTATCCCAAATTTTATCATCCTAGATGTTATAGAACCTGAGGTATTAACTTCTTGATCTTGGTGGCGTCATTTTTATTTCTCTTCATATCTCAGTTATCGTTCAAATTAGACCCATGTTCATATGAACTTCTTTGCTTTGAATTATCTTACTACCATTTACCGAATTTTCGTTTACTCGTTAGGGAATACCCTGACAAAATGGTTCCCTGTAACTCACACACGTTACTCTGACGCCAGTAGGCATTCTAAACCAAACTAAACAGCAAAGTGGGTTAAGCCTGTGGTGAGACACATTCAGAATTTAAATCTTCTACGTCAAAAATGTAGAAAATATTAAGAAGGCAGTCAGACATTGTGAAACCAATAGATTGCCTGTAAGTGTTTTAAGTAACGCTACTTTCGATGAGGTGATGACATCAAAATAACGTTCATGTTTGTCGTGAACATTACTTTCGAAATTGGGTAGCTTCCAAGTTTTATAGCCTTAAAGTTTGGATTGTGTTGACCGAAAAAAGGAAAAGAAATCTACTTAATATTATCATTTCGCGGGTTGGTTTGGATGCTCACAGTTTCATAGTCGCGAGAACAAGGATTATGAATATTCATTTATAACATGGGCAAGGTAGCGAAAGCTTTTAATTTTTTCCTCTTGTCGTGTTTATCCATGGAGCATTTGGACCATTCTCTCAGTCTTGTGTCTGTAGGTAGCGTGCGGGAAGTTGGGTAGGAGAACTGTAACATTGTTATTCATGGTTTTTATAAAAGCAAAATATTATGTTATGAAAGTTTTTTTACCCATCTACTGCAAGGCTTCAATTCATTAAAAAATTTAAGAAAAATTCCTCTATGAAAATTTAAAAATTGTAAATTATTTGTACACTAATTGTTTTGCATCGATCTTGCATGCTAACATGATTGATTCAGCTGTTGCTGGAGAATCTAAAAAAATAAGGAAAAACAGTTTAGATTTAATACATCATTTTTATTTCAGATAAAGTACAAGGTTTGACAATTAATAAACTAGAATGACGCTACTTTGAACGTGATCAAGCAAGTGCCACCACGACAATGCGTGTTTTCGATCTATAAACTATCTTCGTTGGCGTGTGTATAAGTGTAACGTTGCGCGCGTCTATATATTCTCGTGCTTCAACCGAAGAAGTCATTAGGTGACGTTCCAATATTAAACATGGAACAAAGGGCTAACATTAAGTTTTGTTTTAAACTTGGAAAAACTGCTGCGGAAACATACAAGTTAATAAAGCAAGTGTATGGTGATGTAGCACTATCTGGTGCACGTGTTTTTGAATGATTCGCAAGATATCGTGATGGCCGGGAAGAAGTGAAAGGGGGGGAGTCTAGAAATTAAGGCGTCGACTACTAAGGTCATTTTGCGCCTTTTACACAAGTTATATCTGCACGCAGCCCGGGACAAACACAAACATCCATGTTCACTTTCACCCGCATTTAAATTTTCTATAGCAATTTTTTTTATTTTGATTCTCAAATACAATAAAATCTCTGCTAAATCGATATATTCATCCGGACTTCCAGGCACTAAAAAGTCAACAGCACTAAAAGGCCCACGGCGGGATTCGAACCCACGACCAGGCGGACTCAAGAACTAGAAAACCCACGCCCTAGCCCTCTCGGCCACCTAGAACTAAAAGACGACGAACACGCGGTTCGTCCGAAACTATTCAAACAAATGAAGCGATCGAGAAAATGAGAGAACTTTTGTTAGGTGATCGACGAATGAAACTGAAAAAGATGGAAGAAGTCTTAGACACTGACCGAGAAACAATTCCCTTAGTATTGACAGAAGATTTGGGCAAAAGGAAAATCGTGTACTCTGTGTTACAGTTCTTAACATATGAGCAAAAAGTAAACAGAGTGAGTACTTACACGGTATTTTTCGTGGCGCATATAACAACTCAAACTTTCTGGATTCAATTGTGACAGGAGACGAAACCTGGTGCTATCAATATGACCCCGTGACAAAACGACAGAGCATGGAATGGCGTTCTCCAACATTCTCGTGAAAACAGAAATTCAGGTTTGAAAAGTCCAGAACAAAAGTAATTCTCATCACTTCCTTTGACCGCACTGGCATTATCCATAAGGAGTTTGTTCCGCCTGGACAAATAGACAACAAGGAGAACTGAATGAAGTTTTTTCAGCGTCTCATTAAGAGAATCTATTGAGTACACAATTTCTTTCAAAAAGGAGTTGGGTCCAACGGCATCCATCCAGATGGGTAATGCCAGATGGCACACATCAGTGCTTGTCAAGGGTTAAGACAGCCGAACTTGGATAAGTAAAGGAAGAAGATTTTAAAGCATGATTCTAAAACTTGTATGAATGCTGCAAGTGTGTAGCTTCAGAAGATAACTTCCTTGAAACATAATAAACAGTTTCCCAGAAATATTTCTTGTATTTGTTAAATTATTCCAGTCTCTTTTATTAATTGTCTCACTTTGTATAAATCACATTTAACAAATTAATAAAACAAACGAACATTAAGAATAAATGATAGAAACAACAGGATCGCATACACTCACACACAGACACACGCACACGCACACACACACACGCACACACACACGCACACACACACACACACGAATGCAGATAAAAAGATTCTGTTTGCACAGTAATGATTGAAAGGAAGTCCGACTTTTTTCAGGAAAAAAAAATTATTGCTAGAATTTTTCGGTTTTTGACCTTAAGATTACGTTATCAGGTTACAGACATCATTTTATGCAAATTTTCATACGGTCAGATGCCGAATAACCTATCGCCTTACATAAGTTCAATGTGCTGTCCGTCATTCAGCAACACCGCCATTAGACGAGACACCGCACTTGTTACGGTGATATCTGTAATCTGATATCGCCATCTGATGGTCAAAAATCAAACAATTCTGGCATTCATTTTTTTTCTAATATCATTTCAATCGTTGTTTTGCAAACACTATCCTTTTATCTGCATTCGGATGAGAATTATTACATTTTAAAGTTTTTCCTGACTTTTAGACCACCCGTTATTTAAGTAGAAGTTGAGTGCATGAAGTAAACGAGGTACCTAATTAACTTTGAAAAGGAATCTCATTGTTGGTGCTCGTTTAACTGGAACCATAATTGCAACATCGAAGTAGCTGACTGGATTCTAGAAAGGTGTGATATCCTGAGCATTAAATCGTTGAAAAATTGATCCACAGTCTGTCTAAAAGGGCTCAAAGACAATCATGAATATTCCCACCAGGAATATCGCCACCACTGGACTACAGAACAATTAAACCATCCTGTGGAGTGATGAATCCCGCTACTAGTTGTGTCAGTCCGACGTATTTGTGTGGGTTTGGCAAATTCTGGCAAAAGATATCTATAGAACTGTATCGTACCCACAGTAAAATTCGGAGGAGGTGGCATCATGCTCTGGTCCTACTTTTCGTGGTACAGTCTTCGTCCTCTTGCTTTAGTTCGCGGAACCATGAATGACGAAGCGTATCGTATAGTTCTTGGCAATCCTACGCTACCGACATTGCTTAGTAATGGCCTAAACATATTTCAGAATGACAATGCTCCATGTCAAACAGCAGGCACAATTAACACCTGGTTTGAGGGAATGGGTGGTGGAAGCTGGCCAGCCTAAAACTCTGACCCAACCCCAATGAACACCTTTCAGAAAATTGGAGCACCGGTTGACGGTCAGGCCATGTCGCCCAAAGAACACTATCGAGCTGTTTCCCAATTTGAAAGATGAATGGAGTAAGATTCACGCTGAACCGTACCGTAAATTGGTGGAAAGATTTCCTCGAAAAGTTGCTTATATCACTGCGAGGAAAGGCGGCCCGACACGGTAAAAATGTCGTGCAGGGTCAAGTTTAACTTACTGGTATGGGGTGTCTGCTAATGAATGACCAGATCTGTAAACTCTTAACTACTATAGCGCACATTATTATCCTTTCTTTGCAGTCGGAAAACTGTCTCCTGGTAGCTTTTTTACTTGAGAATTAGTTTAGTAGAGTAACGTTAACGTTTTAAATGTTCCCAGATCGTGTGGTGATATTGGGTGAACTCTAATTTTCAATCACTTTCTTCCCCACACAGTGTACCGGGTTTTGCAAAAGTTCTGTTACACATATGAGGACCTTCGCAAAAACGACAAAACTCTTGTGTGATGCAGTTAGAAACCGTTTTTATTGTCAGAATTGACTTTGATGTATACACAATGCATATTAATCGATTTAACCGCCATCGGCGGCAAGCACACGCTCTGGGCGAGGTCTAAAGGCCCGATAAACATTATGGATGTAGTCTTTTTTCATGGTGGTCCACACGCGGTTCACAGATGCTTTGACCTGGTCGACGTTGCGGTGACAGGATCTTGGAGGTCTTGCTCTCGATATGCGCCCACACGCTGTAGTTAAGAGGGTTAAGGTTGGGCGACTGAAGAGGCCAAAAGTCCATAGACCAGAAGTTCATATTCGACCCCAACCACTCTTGAATGGTCTGGGCACTGTGGGGCGGGGGCACCGTCCTGTTGAAAGACGTAGTCCGCATTCCTCGTAACCTTTTTCACCCAGGGCAGAATGTTCTTGGTCAAGATGTCCTTGTAGTCAGCCGCAGTAAGCCTGTAACAGGTCGGGAACCAGATTGGCGACATTTTCATGTCATTGGACGCGACGTCGCCAAGCATCATCACTGAGGCCGGGTGCATGGTTGTAGCACGTAGCGGACCTCAGAGATGTGCTGGCCGAAAATGACCAAGCGGTCGTTCTGTTTGTTGATGACCGGGTCGACTGTGATTAGAGGGCCACTTTAACTTATCTATGTTCATTTGTATGAGAATATCATGTATATTCACAGAGATATTAAGGATATGCCTTTTAAAAAATTCGCAATTCTTTCATAAGTTTTTTGTTTATAATAAGCAGTGTTTTTAATCCAATGCAATGCCATTTCAGGAACTTTGACAAACTACAATAGAGATAACATCCTGCAATCAGAATATTGGATGAAATATGAGCATTCTTACTAAATAATATTTAACTGCATACTTCATTATGATTCCGCGTAACTTTTAAAAAGGTAAATAGAAAAAGAGAAGTTTTTTTTTTCATTTTAACGTAATGTTTATTCACCGATTACTGGCTTTTTCACGGGCTTATTTCTCCCTGTTCTCGGAACCAGTTTCCCTCTAGAATTTTTTTCTTACAAATTAATTTACGCTATATGTTTATTATTGCAGAGAAAGTAATTTTGTAAATCGCGGTTTCAAATGTTTATTTATCCGGATTGTGAGATTATTAACTTACCCTACTGTGACCCTAAGAACACTCATATTTTCCTATCTAAAGCAATGTTTCTATACTAGATTTTCAAGTGTTTCGCAAAACTTTAACCTTTTCCCTCCCTTTGCAAAAATTTCTATTTGGCTACAACTTTCTTTGTACTGACTTCATCGAATTTTACATGGGTGATTTACTAAATAACCAGAATATTTGATGAAATATGAGACTTTTTACAAAATAATATTTAACTGCGCATGCGCAAGCGTTACCAAAATGTCTTTTGTATACTTTATTAGCCAAATGGATAGAGCTACGTTTATAAAAAGCCCAAGCAAATGTCATTAAAATTCAGAAAGAGATCGTTGATAGAATGAGCTGAATTTCAGTTGCTCTCAAAAGTAAGCAAAACGATAAGGGGTGTTCTCCACATTTTTATTTTTGGACCGGATACCAGCACCAACTTCTTCTCGTTACGTTGATATGAAGGCATACTGACACTTTACAGAAAGTCCTTCATCAACAGAACTCTGTGGGGACGTGCATTGTCAACCATTAAAATAACATTTGGACTCACGGCATCTGTGAAACCTCTAAACCTTACCTTCCAGTATTTTGTCTCTGCGTCGCGTAGCATTAAAGTACGTCTGCCACAGACGTAGAGCTATGTGCTTCCGTTTTGCATGATGCCACTCCATACAATAACTCCATACGATAGAGAGAATTGGAGCCAGAAACTGTGGACAAAGACTAACAAGGAC
>JAHWFO010015411.1:1653700-1765530 GCA_023313115.1 Rhysida immarginata
GAAGCTAACAAGTCAGGTTTAAAATCCTCAAACGCGAATTTAAATCCACTTTCTCAACGTGCGCGTTTCGTTAGGAGTGAGGGCAATACTAGATTTGTTAATGATTACATACGAGTTCTTTTCCTTGATGTTATTTGATTTTAACGGGTTCCGCGTTTTCTCCAGACAGTAGTTCGACAAAAATCGCTTTGTAAGGTGAATCTGGACTCGTAAGTGAATAGCTCGTTGCTCTACTGATATCGATTCCAATTTAAATGGGCCCTGTGACTCGCAGAGGTGAGCGTAATACAAACCGCTAGACGACTGCCATAAAGACTAGTTTCCCGTAAATTGTTTGTCTGAAAACTCTTGTTTCTAATGCAACTGCGTGCAGGTTACACAGCTACCTGACAGGTAGGTTCCTCTGTTGTCTTGCATTTAATTACAAATACTGGTTGTGATGTTGTTCTATTTTTGGGCAGCCATGCACTGGTCAGTGTGTAACATCCCCTGTGTCTTGAAATCATCTTCTAAGTCTGGAAATCACGCTTTGTGGAACATTCAATTCCCTGGAGACTTCCATTTGTAACTGTTTCGAATCTTCCAATTATTCTGTCTTTCATGACAAGATCAATTTGGCGTCTGAGGTCCATACCAAATGCAAAATCAACGATAACAAGGAGTTTTGCAAGCGTATGTAATGTTACCTTATGATTTATTCTACTTATTTATTGCACTTTGCATAAATTTGCATTTCTGAGATGCCATAATCGTAAATTGAGATTGGTCTTACTGATTTATAATATATACTTATCAATGTTTTGCTTTTTTTTGGATCAGAACTTTTGAATTCTATTTTTTACCATTATGCTTAAATTTTAGGTACAAGTGTACAGGGTGTTGCAGATAACTACAGTGCAATATAACGGGAAGCCTACCTACTGGATTGAAGGGGTCGGCTCGGTCGACTGGCAGAATGGAAGGAGATGAAGATGGCATGCAGCAGTCAGCAGTTTCCACAGTCGGGGAGGGGGGGGGGTGAACGTCAAACCTGTCCTGTTTTTGATAAAATCACCCAATTGTAATTTGATGTCGAGCCGGCCCCTGCAATTGAGCGGGTAGGTTTCCCGGTATACTGCCCTGTAGTTATCTGCAACATCCTGTATATGATACTTAAGCTTCAAAAATGTTTTGCTTAAATAGACTGAACTTACTCAAAGGCACCCATTGTAAATCTCCCTCTTCTTCTCTTGCTGAGTGAATTGCAGATTGGATAGCAAGCAAGACAACTGAACTCATACAAAGAGGTGGTTCACCTGCAGCTATACAAGAAATCAAAACCTTTAATAAATTATTTTGTTTATACCACGTCTCTATATATATTGTCATATAATTTTTAGCAAGACATTTAGACAAAACAGAAAATTAATTCAAACGGTGAATATACCGGGCCCCAAATATCTCAGATTGAGAATAAATGAGGGTAAGTCAATATAAAAGTCGTAAAGTCTCAGATAATTTATTCTTGATATAATTACCTGAAGACATTAGGTTCAAGATTTTTGTTGAATGGAATTTAGAGACTGCAAAATCAGATATAAGAATACTTAATCAGATATAAGAATACGTAAAAAAGTACCCTGACATTATTAATACATTAGAATCTGGACATATTTCTGGCTGATGTTATGAAGCGTTAACATTACTGTTTAAGAAGTGAAGTGGACATTTGATGATAAAATTTATGCAAACGCAGTGAGTACATTTTGATGGTGTTCAAAAATCCTATTTCGTGGAAGTGATACGTTCTCATTAATGATGCTTACAACCCAGTCTCTAACAATATATAAGACCGGAGGCCCGGGCGTCTATTTGTCACAATGGTCCTGACCTCCCACCGACGATTAATCGAGACCCGGCGTTTATTTAAGAACCGGCGGGAATATAAAAAGCCAGAATTTATACGATTATTGCAAGGATTTATAGGATGAACCCTAAAAACAATCAAACCCGGCGTTTATTTGAACACCCGGCGTGTATTCAAAGTTTTACTCTAGTGATAACTAATTTATGTATTTCTATTCATACTAACACTTCCTGAGGCCGATGAGTTGAGTCTCTGAATGGACCTGGATCAATGACTGCTTTATGATGGTCACAGCAGCCGGGGGGGAGGGGGTGAAGATCGTGAGTCCCTGACGAGTCGCCCATCCAGTGGCTAGCCGTGCCTGATGTTGCTTAACTTCACAGAAGTTGTGTTTCAGTGAAAGTCCACCAGGCCACAGCCTCCAGTTTTAATTTAAACATGGTAAAGGTAGAGAGGTAGTCATAACACAGAATGTGATTATTGATCGTATTGAAAAGAGTGATTTTAAGCCATATATTGATATCGTTATTTAGAAATATAAAGAAAATTCTGCGTAAGAAATTGTTATGCTAACAGGGGTCAAAAATATTCTGGTTCAATTTGAAATTGATCGATAACAACCAATATTTGTTAGACAATAACCTATAACAAAGGTTTATATGATTGCTCTTAAGGTGAAAATTGACAGTTATAATAGATCCTAGTAAGTCAATACCGCCTAGACAGAAAGCCTGCTCACGGAAAAATCATACATTGTTACATCACCTACCATAGGGACAATTTCGGGCTTATGATTGGTTGAAATATGATTAGCAATACCCTACCGTAGGTGATGTAACAATGTATGACGTTTTCGCGCTCAGGCTTTGAGTAGAGGTTGTGTTGAGTAAGTTGTGTTGAAACTCTCCATTCTAAAAGAATGGGGACATAAGAATAGCGCTTGATCTTAAAAAGATAAATGGAGGTTACTACAGCACTTGATTTTCCAATACCTAAAATTTATGATTTACATAATAATTTAGATGAATATAAATATATCAGTATATTGGACGTGAACTCAGGATATTATCAGCTACCAATAGCTCCTTATTTTTGCTTTTCAGACGTCCTGGGGCAAGTTACAATTGACACGTATGCCCCAGGGTGTAAAAAATTCAGCACATATTTTTCAATCATACACGACGGATCTTCTCTATGACCAGTTATATTGGGTCTTTCAAAAATACTTTAACAAACTTAGGAGATAGGTTCCTTACAACGACACAAGAAAAAAAAAACTCCTGTAACATACAGTGGCGGCCAAAAGTATTCAATCAAAGCTTTTTTAGACTAGAACTAGCTTATTTTCACTCCAATAAAAAAGCATTGGAAAGATCAGATGAAATCGATTAATACAGCCAAAATTTTTGATTTGTAATTGTGTTATTTTATTTGGTATCAATTAAAACCTTAACATCCCTGGTCAAAAGAAATCGAGCAATCTCATTATGTAAATATTCCTTTTCGACACCTTATTGCTGTGTGCACTTTGCAAACGAACTAAGAGAAAAAATGGCACCATACAGTTTAATGCAGCTGCGTGATATCATTGTTAGAATGTGCAACGAACAATGCAAGACACAACGCGAGGTAGCCGCATTATTGGGTGTAGCTCAATCAACGGTTAGCTACACAATGAAAAAATTAAATGAGTCAAAGGGTAGCGGATAGAGAGCACTTGAAACCTCCACACACTGAACTTAGTCTTTTCGGCCAGCGTGCCTGGCGCAATCAATCCACCTCGCTCAGTCTGTATTGTCGCGATCCCTGTAACCAACTGCCCCCTGTAACCAAATAGATTGGGGTATATATCAGTTCTCTAAAAAATGTAACATTTATGGATTGATGGATTGATTGCGCCAGGCACGCTGGCTGAAAAGGCTAAGTTCAGTGTGTGGAGGTTTCAAGTGTTCTCTATCCGCGAGTATACAAAGTGCTTAGCTAACAAACCGAAGTTGGATAGCCCAAGAAAAACAACTTGATGAATCGATAAGCTCATCAAACGGAAGTCGACAGCGATGTTACAAAAGATGCTGACCAAATTTGGTTCATTTGAACTAAATTTGGAAATGAACATTAATGTCAGTCGATTGCACGTCGACTACAAACTGCAGGACTGAATGGGCGCATTGGTGTAAAAAAGCCTCTCAACAATAGCAAGAACAGTAAGGCACGATTAGCTTTTGCACGAGAACATTTGAGTTGGGGACCATCTCAAAAAAAAAAATTTGCGATATCAACGTCCCATTGTGAAACACGGAGGAGGCAGTTTGATTGTTTGAGGATGTTTTTCCTACGAAGGCGTCGGACCATTGATCCAAGTAGAAGGCATCATGGACCAAATAAAATACAAAGAGAACTTGGAAAACACCATGTTACTTTATGCGAAAGAGCACATGCCCCGAGGTTGGGTCCTCCAGCAAGATGATGACCCAAAGCACACTACCAGATCAGTAAAGGAATGGATGGAAAAGAAGAAACTTCGAATATTAGAATGGCCTTCGCAGTCCCGTTCAGCATATGTGGAATGAACTTGGGCGACGTGTTGGAGCACAAAAACGTTCTTCTAAAGCAGCCCTAGTGTTGGCTTTAGAGCAAGAGTGGAAGAACGTCACTGCCCTTTTCATAAACAGTCTATTCGAATCAATGTCACGACTCTCTGAAGCTGTAATTGCAGCAAAAGGCTTTGCTACAAAATACTAATGTCTCAATGTGTTACTTTTGATCCTTTATCAATAATTAACCTAAACTTAGACTTTTTTTGTTTTGTCTTTTAATATGATTGAATGCTTTTGACTAGGCGTCTTAACACTTTATAACATTTCAAAAAGTGCATGTTCAAAAAAACACTGACAATAAGATAATTATACAGAATCTATAGTGATGTTTTATATTTTTTGCCACAGTCATGATCATAAATAAAATTAAAAAGTCATGTAAGAAAAAACTTCTGACTGAATACTTTGGCCGCCATTATATGTCCTAAAATCCTTCGTTTTCGAGTTAATAATGTTCGCTTGACTCATTCCAGATGGCATTGTGCTGCCAGGGAGACTTGTTTACATTCGTCTTTCGTCTGTGTTCAACGTATCCATTGTGTACATGTACTACAGGAAGTGAATTAACTGAACGTTCTCTGTTCAAACATAGTAGGATATTCATTTCGTGAGCAGGTAGAGATGATTTTTATGTACGGACGCGCGAATGGTGATGCGTTCGAGATGCACTGGCTTGTATCTACCATGACAGATGGATAGGTAGAGGGACTAATTCCATGGCATGCACGTTTCCCAGACCTCAATCATTTGGATTATTTTCTACGGGGACACCTTAAACAATTGTCTACGCAGCAGACCACCCGGATGCAGAACCTCTTCATCGACATGTCTTAGAAGCCTGTGAAACCATTCGAAACCGTCAGGGAGTGTTTGATTGGGTGCGACAGTCCATGATTCGACCAGTGTATGCGTATTTAGATGCTAGAGGAGGGCATTTCGAGCATTTCTTAAAAGTTTATGTGTGGATGAGCTTTAATCACCTATGTTGTAAACTTTCATTAATAACTCGAAAACGAAGGAATTTCGGACATACGTTTATAAGAAATTTATTTCTTTTTTGGTGCAAGTAACCTGTCCCCAAAGTTTGTAAAAGTATTTTTGAAACACCCTGTGTAAAGGTTTTTACATCTTTCAAGACGATATGCCGATTTACTCTAAAATGGTAGAGGAACACCTAGAGACATTAGAGCAGGCTTTTGACATTTTTAGATAAAATAACATTATATTAAAAAACCTTCTAAATGAAAAATTCTCATGACAAACTGGATATAATTGGGTCATTTTATTTCAAGTCAAGGTATGAAACTTGACCCGGCTAATGTAGTAACTATAGCAAATTTGGAAACTCCTAGAAATGTGAAGCAGGTTTGCTCGTTCATAGTGCAATAAATTTCTATAACCTATTTATTCAAAACATGTATGTATTATTCATCCTCTAACGAATTTAACATGAAAAGATGTGAAATATATGTGATCTCGACAATGCCAGGAAGCTTTTGATCAACTTAGGATGGATATCATGAATCTGCCAATTCTATCACCTCCTGAATAAACCTTTTCTTCTGGATGTGCGGAAGCTTTGGGAGCGGTTTTACAGCAGTAATCAGAGCAACGGTTGAAACCTTCTGCCTTTTATAGCACCTAATTGAAAAGTGCTGAAATAAATTATAGCACAATAAAGAATAGACCATGTTTTGTGGTCTCCGGCAATTCTGCCCCATGGTCTTTGGTGTTCTTATCAATTTCTCCTAAGATGATCCTCGGAAATACAAGAGCAAAGGGAGAAAGGAACGTTGTGGCTGATTTCCTTTCTAGCCCTCCTTCGTGGGAATGTAAAAGGATTATTAAGTTGAATAATGAGAACATGTCCCATGACTTCTATTGAGTTGATATTAATGACCCTGCATTCAGTCATATTCAGTCACTGACTCGTAAGAAATTGATCCCCAAGGAATATAAGAGATAACGGAATTTTCATATAATTATAATTCAAATAAACCACTTAAAAGCAGAAGGGATTGGAGTCCAAATGATGGTAAAATGTGTCAGAGAAGATATGAAGCTTTGTGTTATTGAATTAGCTCAAGATAACAAATTATGAGGACATAAAGGTGCAAATAAAATAATATATGGTTTAAGACAACCTTATTTCTGGCTTTTTATGGCTAAGGATGTCGCAGCTTATGCTCGGGCTTATCAGGTATGTCAAAGCTGCCGCTTTGGAAAAGGGTTCTGCACCATTTCAATTTGGAATACGGGCTAGCTTCCCATTTGAAAAGGCAGCCGTTTGATATTGTTCGGCCACTTTCGGAATCAGGCAGAGAAGTTAAATATCTCCTTGTGGGTACTGATGTGCTTATTTCATTCCAAGGGAACTTATCTCTGATTTAATGAATTACAGTACTGCAAGATCTTGGCTTAATGCATACTTAAGCTACTGCATGTCACACAAGGTAGAATGGATTGATGGAAAGAATGACCCAATACTTAATTGAAACTTTGAAACGATTATGTGATGGGAAACTATATCTTTGGGATAAATTTTTGAATGCTGCATTATTTAGCATCAGGACAACTTATAATATCAACACCAGGGATAGCTTGACATGCTTGCTCTATAGGTTGATCCTTACACTCCTTAGGATGGGGTGCTATGGATGAAAAAGAAACTTACTACTCTCAATATAAAACTCACTTGATTACCAGAACGCTGATTGCTCAGTCTTGCCACTGATAAAAGTGTTATCTGCAGGCAAGAAAAATTAAAACGACAAACAGGGTAGGACCCTGAAAGAGTTCATTGTAAGAAAAAAATAGAAATAAGTTACCATAGAAATATGAGGGTCCTTTCCGTGTTATTCGACAAATTAACACTATTAACTATGAAATTCAACATACTGCTACGAAGAAATTTCAGGTAGTTTATGTTGACTGATTGAAGGCTGCTTAGAGTAATATTAAGTTGGGGGAATGATTACAGGCTGGAGAAGTCATTGTCTGCGACCTTTAAAATGATGCTGAAGATCGTGATGAGGAGGAACTTGAAGCACAATCCTCTTCCGTACCTCCAAAGGAGATGACCCTGTCTGGTGGATGAAGCACCACAGCTCTTCTATGTTCTTGGAGAAGATGCTCCGAGTCTGACGGATGAGGCATCAGTCTTCTTCCATGCGTCTGTAAAAGAGGCTACAAGTCGTAGAGTTATTGAACAAGCAGATATATACTGGGTGGGCAAGAAATAACGTGAGGTATTCAGAGCTCGCTAGCGGGAATCCTATTGGGCCAAATGCATTTTGGTGTATATACTTAGTGGAACATGCAGTTTCGATTTCGGCAAAAAAATAGTACCAAAAGTTGCCATAGGGGGCGCTTATTTCAAGAAAACAATGAATACATTTGCATAAGCGCGTTCCGTGTTGAGCAATCATGACAATAAAAGGAAAGGCTGACGATGACGCTTACTCTGCCTGACCGGGCGTTATTAGTCAAGTTGTTTTATCAGAAGAGCGACAATGCAAGTGCTGCCCTTCGTGAATTCCGCCGATTGAAAAGGTTACGAAGAGGACCGATGAGCATAACTAACTTACGGAAAATGATTGAACGATTTGAATCTACCGGAACTCTAGGAGTGCAACCAGGCCGGGGACGCAAACGAATCAGGCAGCAACACGTTGAAGAAGTTGCGACTGCTGTTGTGGAACAGGAGATGACTATTGTGCAGGGTACCAGCAGTGCACACGCAATAGCACGCCAAACAAATATCTCATATTCGACGGTGGGGAAAATATTGCATAAGATATTGACATTTTATCCCTATAAACTCACACCTGTTCAACAATTGCTTCCTGGAGAGGAATTGCGTACCCGAACTGACTTTTTGTTGAGATTTTTAGCACGTATGGAAGTGGATGATGCATGGCCATGGCAAATTTTATGGAGTGATGAGGCACATTTTTATTTGAATGGTGATATCAATACCCACAACTGCCGTATTTGGGCTGCATCAAATCCACAAGTGTGTCTGCCAACTCCTATGCATTCACCGAAACTAACAGTATGGTGCGGCTTTACTGCTTCTTTCATTATCGGCCCGTACTTTTTTGAAGAAATCCGTCCCCGTGGACCGGTGACTTGTTCCGTCAATTCTGCCAGGTATGCCGATATGCTTGAGAATTTTGTGATGCCACGATTGCAGGAAAAGGGTTGTTTGGATTCTACTATTTTTATGCAGGATGGTGCGCCACCGCACATCGGACATCAGGTGCAGCAGATCTTGCGTGAACGTTTTTCAGACAACAGAATTATTAGTCGTGCATTTCCCATGGTATGGCCACCCACGTCGCCTGATCTCGAACCTTGTGATTTTTGGTTATGGGGATATTTGAAAAGCCTTGTGTATCAAGCACATGTTCCTGACCTCTCAACCTTAAAGGATCAAATGTCGTTACAAATCAGACTAATTAATGCAGATATGATGCGAAATGCCATAGAAAATGTCATGTACCGCATGCAGCTATTAGAACAGCACACTAGTGGTCATATTGAAACACATTTGTAATTAAAAATAAAACATTGTTTATTGTTGTTACTAAAGTTGGTTTGTACGGTGTTTGTTCATTTGATTATTAGGTATTCATTGTTTTCTTGAAATAAGCGCCCCCTATGGCGACTTTTGGTACTTTTTTTTTGCAGAAATCGAAACTGGATGTTCCACTAAGTATATACACCAAAATGTACTGCATTTGGCCTAATAGAATTCCCGCTAGCGAGCTCTGAACACCTCACGTTATTTCTTGCCCACCCGGTATATCCCTCATGACCCTAAGATGATGCAGTATCGCCACTTCACCCAAACCAGTGTCATTGTGAGCTTTGATGCCAACCCAGGATCACTTATCATTAGCTCCACGATAGACGTACATCAACAATCTTGGTACAGTTTTTCAGTGATGTGGCAATTCAACTGATGGAACTTTTAACCATCACTGATTCTGTGAGGAGGAATTCTGACACGCGTCTATTCCGATGGATATCGGAAGTTGAATTGTTGTAAATAGTTGCTAATGCCGCCAACAGATGTCACCGCTGGAATTGCCAGATAGCCAATGCTGATAAGAAGTCTATCTGCCTATCGATGTTGCGAGAATTTTGATTTTGAAAACATATAAGCAGGGTAAAGCAAATGGAACGGCAGACAGACTGGAGCTGTTGAAAATGAAAAACCTTATCTCCTTTTGTATTTCAGATGATGTTATCAACTGTCGATATTTATAATCCCCCTAGCCATCTTCGACAAGCATGAGTATTTCTGAGAACTATATTATATGTGTTCATAGGCAGCATTAATTTCATATGTATTCCTCATTTGTCATTAAATTTAGTTACTATTCTCCTGTAACAATTCGTCGAATTGCGCTCGTTAAGAAATGAAAATTGGTTCTGCATTTTGTTTCGCTGCTTAGTTGACCTTTTTATTTATCACGTCTAATTTGTTTCAATAAGGAGTCCTATTCGAATATCACACCATCCTTTCTACATAGCCTGATACAATTTTCAAATAAAGTAATAAGTTCTTTTAATTTCATGTTTTTTTTACTTTTTGAAAGCACAGAAATTGTCCTGTATTACAGAAATCACTTTTCTCTTTCCACCAACTTGATGATATAAAGATATAAAGTTGACAAATGATATAAAAATCATAAAATATATACGATGATCTGCAAATTCAATGCTGAAAATCTCTGAAATGGCCTGGAAGCTGACAGCAGCGCCTGCGTTGAAATGAAGTGGGAAAATGTAGCATTGAAACAAAGTTGCGGGACTTCTTCAAAATTGACGGGGGGCGCGCAATAATTGGCAGCAGTGCCATTGTTGTCAGCCTGCATAGCAGTGAACGCTCAAAGTGTGCACAACTACTTGCAAACAAAGTCATGCTGATCGTCTTCTTCAGTCACTGAAGCCCATTTTAAAGGAGTTCTTTCCCCCATAACTGCACTATTAATTCCACAGGTACACGACGACTGTCAATACCCTGTAATAGAGGATCAAGAACAAATGACAGGGTTTCCTGTGTCGTGGAAGTACTGTTTGGTACTGATATCCTACATTTTTGGAAGTGATAAATGATTTGTCTAAATTAGTCGAGAGTCTTGCTACTTGTTCTAGTATTAGTCATTATGCTCTTATCTATGCATATACTCTACATAGTATTATATAAACCTTATTTCCAGTCTTGAGGGATACCGGCTGATTTCCTCCAGATTGAGCCTCTTTCTATTTTTATTTTATATGGCATCTGTAGCAATTAACCTAGGCATATCCGGAGTTAGTCTGATGAATGTTCAAAAGCAGACTTTTTATTAATTGCAAATTCATTGATGTTTTTCTGTGATGGTACTGGTTTGACTATCTGTGAAGAAATGTCTGAATAATAAGGATAGGTTGTGTTGATAATTATTTTAGATCATTTTTGTTTCTTTGAAACTGTACCAAAGACAATTACAAGAGAAAATGAAAGGGAAAATTCCACGATATGGTTTCGAACCAGCGACCACGAGCATGTATCTTGTAACCTCTACCAAGAGCATGTAGTCGGATGACACTACCTTGTAACCTATAGAACACTTGAAGACAACCTTGCTGTCCTTGTTCGCAGTGGTAGAGGCGACGAGCCTGGTACATGTGTTCCTTTGTTTGAATGAAGACTACAATTTTGCCTCCTGTTTTTCCATATAGTATATTTACCTAATGTTTGAAGCATTAACTACTATTTTTATTAACTTTTTTAACTGAAATGTATTGTCTTTATAACTCTATTTTTCTTTTCGAAATTAGAAATATCTAATCCTACTAAAGTTTCAATGAGAAGACTTACTTTTAGATTTTAAAACTCCAAAAGGATTAGGAGCATTCTTTAAGAGCGTTATTCGGAAATCTACAGGAATGTCTTGACTTGCAGGGGGAAAATAGTCCTGAAATAAATGAAAAATTTTTAATAGTTTTACAAAAAAAACGTCCTATCATACAGAACACAAGCCTATAAGATTTAAGATTTTACAAGGTTCAGAGTTACAACATTGCCAACTTTTCGACATATGATCCCTGAAATTGCATTTCCCCAGTGACTTCCCAGTGTTTAGACATGTGCTGCAAGCCATTATTTGAAATCTGCACACAAACTGTCAAATAAATAAGAGGCGAACGGAAGTAGAAACGTGGAGCTAGAGGGATCGTAAAAACCAATAAAAAAGATGCACGTGTTCTCTTTCCAGTCGTCTTCCCTGCTGAGATTACAGAAATTGAGTCAAAATCAGCATCACCCGTGGACTAGCGGCGGAAATTGGGACATAACAACAGAGCGTGGTTCGACATCTGCACGCCATGGGAAAGGTCAACAGGAGCTGCCGAGTTGCGCCCCATGAGCTGAAGCACAACAACGGGTGAAGGTGTGTCGTCAACTGCTGGAAAAAGTCGCGGTTCTGCCACATCCAGCATACAGCCCTGACCTGGCACCTTCCGACTACCATCACTTCCGGTCCATTGCGCACTTTTTGCGTGGACGGCGCTTCGCCAATGTTAGTGAGGTTGAAGACGCCGTGCGTGACTTTTTCGCACAAAAACGAAGGAGTGGTTTCGCGAGGGCATCCGCCAACTGGCTGATCGTTGGATGATGACCATCGAGCATGATTGACTCTATTTGAAGATTAGCAATGAGTGGTTCCTGTCTGGTGCCCATTTAAAAGTTTGCGCGGTGATCGGCCACTACTTTTGACTCAACCTCTGTATTAGCTGCACCGGTTGTCAATAAATGGTAATTGGCTATGCAAAATAATAGACAACCAATGAGCAACAACAGATCAGTACATTTAAAATCATTGCAGAGAGAGAGAGAGAGACAGAGAGAGAGAAAGAGAGAGAGACAGACAAATTTTACATTAAGGACATTCTACAATCCGGAGATAGACGAAAGCAAGAACGGCAATCCAGGCTTAAGACAACAAGAAGTCATTGTCCGTTAAGAAGTCATTATCCTATATTATATTTCTTACATTAAATAGCTCATCACAGCCGCATCCACATCGTTCATATTAGGGCCAGTTATCTTTCACTCTGGAAGAATTTATTGGATTTTAGGGCTTGCTGATGCTCCAAAAGCCTTTCTGACATATGGAACAGGACCTGACAACTGCATAGATAGAGGAAACGGGAGGTATCCCTCGTGGTGTGGTACGTGTTTAGGTGAGGGATTTTGCGTTAACTTTATCGAATGTAATTGATTCAAAATTAATATTTTTTCTTCTGTTTGTGTATTCATCAGTAACTTCCGTTAGCGTAAGACCAACTTTCTGTAAATCAAGAAGAGACTTTCCCACCATAATTATTCACCCGACTCGGAAAGACGGCAACTGGGTAATATGTAAATCTCAATCTCCAATTGGTGGGCAATATGTAAATCTCATGTAAAATGTATAAGTTTTTGATTTACATTTGAAAAATTCTTGCAAAACTGTCGTGTGCGTATAGGATTATCCTATGATCTGAAAGTAGATAATTTGTGGAAGAGAGTTCAAATCAGTATGGAGTATAAGACAAATTTTTCATTCAAGTTGCATGGTCTTTGAACGTGTCTGTAAAGCTGTGGGCATTCTTACATTATCCTGTAGCAGTAAATGGTCTTGTATTTTACCAATACTAAAGTTTCTGATGAGTCCGCTGGAGCCTATCGTAGCATACATGTGCTTTGATGGTTTTACTTTGTTCTAAGGCCTCAAATTGCACTTACTCCAACTGCTGTCCAGAAACCAGTCAGCAACACATTCTTTGGGTGTAGATCCTGCTTTGGGATCATTGGTTAGAGCGATGAATATTATTGTAGAGGATCCAGTTTTCATCACATTTACATATTCGGTCCAGCAATGGTTCTCTGGGATGACGCTGGAGAAAAGAAGATCAAGTGGTCTAGCCACTTTATTCGTTACTGTCCGAGGATGGGGAGCCAATTTATCCAGTATGTGAAGAGAATTATGAACAGTTACCTCTGGCGAAAATAGCTGTTTGTCTAGTTCATACCAGTTTTGTCGTGGATTAGCTTCAACCAAGGCTTCAGCACATATTCATCCAAAGATGTCTAAAGAAGGAGTTTCATCCCCATCCCAGAATTTCGAAAGCCAAAATGAGCTTTCTTGCTGATAAGACATCCTGTCCATACGATTAATATACGTTTTGGCATGCGTCAATTTCATTGTGACCGAGCTTGAAATCAAAAAGCAATGCTACTCGAATTTTCACCATTGTAGACTCTTATTACTCTTATTACTACTTGTTATTATGTAGAAATTATTTAAGAATTTTCTCAAACGGATAGGTGTGAGAATACAACTCATGCAGAACAGAGCTATGTTTTTATGGGTTGAAGTACTATTCATTGTCGAAACAAAGGTGCAGAAATAAGCAAGAACTTTTTAACAGCAGAGATACTCCATCAAGTTTTATCAGAAGCTTTGTGTTTTTCAAGCCGAGGCCATTCGCAAGATTCATCATACGTTTGGAGTTGGCGCTATGAAGAAAATCTAAATGAATAATGGTTTCAACAATTCTTAAATAACCTGATATATTGTGGACTGTCATATTGGAAATAATATGGATACTTGAAGGATGATAAGATGCCAATAGCAATGTCATCCATTTGTGTGAAGGTCTGCATGTCGTTTTCTGAGAATGTTATGCAGTAATGTCTGCATGTCTGATAAGTAGTATAATTTATTAAGAGCGATAGGTTCTTAAGTTTTAGCAACAAGCATCCGTCTGTCGGTCTGTTTGTGCTCTGTTTTCGTTTGAGTAAGTTGATCGAAAAAAATCGGTGAGCTACTTCCGGTTCAAAAAGAAACAAATAACAGAGGTGACCAGGTTTTTCTCTGAACAATTCATGTATAAGTGGCTTATGCGACGATCAATGCATTTTTATCTTCGCCAATTGATAGCTAAGGCAGAGCAAATGTTTGTGAATTAAGTGAAGACACATGACGATCTTCCTTTGGTGGTCGAAATCAGTTGAAATTGGTTCAATGATACCTGTTGTAATGGTACCATTGGAAACTTTCAATGCTATCATATTAGAATGTAATAAAACAACTTTTAAGGACATGTCATGAATGAATGTAACGGGAAATAAATGCCAGGCAAGATTGGTTCAATGGTACGTCATAATGATTTTAATTGTACCATTATGTTACATCTGGAAACTTTCAATGCTAAGATATGGCATGTAATACCTGAAACAACTCGCAACGAATTATCAGGCCCATGTTTTTCCAGAGCGAATTACTATCAAAAACAAGTTGATAGTTGGCCTAGTGTTTTCAGCAGCTAATTGCTATTATACTGTTATCAATAGCAAATTGATAATAATCTTAATACGAGGGCGGTCCGATAATAAAGGTACAGGGGAAGGGCATACGAGACCTGCGCGCGCAGCTACGACGTCACATGCATATATAATGAGGACATGTCAGTAGTAGTTACCACTGAAACGGTTCGTTAGTCGAGTTAATACCTGGCGTACAGCAAGTTGACAAAATGACCGGTGTTATCGACAAATATGTCAAAGTCGAAGTTCGAGGAGTAATCAGATTTCTCCAGGTTGAATGAGTAAATCCAAGTTGGTTACAGTTTATGGACAGAACGTTTTTAAGCCGAAAAGAAGTTAGTGTATTGTGTAAATGGTGTAAGAAATTTAAAGAAGGGAGGAAGGAACTGGGTGATGATCCAGAGCGCCTTAGAGGCAGACCGAGAACCTCAGACACGGTGGAAAATTGTCAGATTTTGACGGTTTCATCATGGATGATCGAAGAATAAAAGTTCGTGAACTTTCTGCAATGACAGGTATTACAAAGATCACTCTTCTCGAAATCATTGAAGATTTAAACTTTCCTAAAGTGCCCTGTCGCTGGGTTCCAAAAATGCTCACAGATGATCACAAACCAAAGCGAATGGGTGCTGCATTGAATCATCTCTTGAGTTATCACATTGAAGACAATTCCTTTGTGGAAAGCATCGTTACGGGAGATGAGACATGAGTCTACGAATTCACCCCAGAGTCAAAAAGAAACTCGATGACATGGAAGCATCCTGGATCACCACCGTCAAAAAAATTCAAAATTGATCCGCCAGCGAAAACATGGCCACTGTGTTCTGGGATTGCGACGGCCTCTTGCTTTGTGATTTCCTCCTCTCAAAATCAACCATTAACAGCGATAGATACTGCGAAACATTGGGAAAATTGCGAGAAGCTATTCGTCGAAATCGACCAGGACGATTACGCGCTGGGGTGAGGTTTTTGCATGATGGCTTACGACCTCACACTTCCAACAAGACGAGAGCCTGGCTGAAAGCGAGAAAGTGGGAAATTCTAGATCACCTCCCCTACAGTCCGGTCCTCGCCCCGTCCGATTTCCACCTTTTCGGTCCTCTAAAGAATTTTTTATCGGGCAAACTTTCCCTAACCAAGAAGCATTGCAAGCTGAAATTCGACAATATCTCATAAGTGCGACAGGAAAGTACCATAAAGAAATGTTTAAACTGGTGAAGCGCTGAAACAAATGCTTATATGTTCACGGCGACTGTGTGGAAAAATAAACAAACCTTTGCAGATACATGACATTTGTGTCGACATTTGTTTCTTTGAATATGCCCTGGTTAATTTGACCTGTACCTTTAGTATCGGATCGCACTCGTATTATCAATAGCAAATTTATTAGGCATATAAATAGCTAATAATGCTTCAACAGTACATGCTTACGTAGAAACGTCCTATCAACAGATTATAAAGAAATAATTGATGCTTGCATAGAACGCTTGAACAGTTAACGCGCATTTCATTTGTAGGAATGCTTAGAAATTAAAGGATTTCTATAGGTTTGAATATATCGAAACTTAATACACTCTCCAGTGAGTCGTCTGATTTTTCACTTTTATTCACTATGATATACACAATTCTTTTAGAACTACGCCTTGTCTTAGAAAACAGAGGCTTCCTTAGCAATCAAAGGTTTCTTTAGTAAAAAATGCTTTTCTTTTTTGCTCGAATTCTTTAAAATCCTATCAGTTCTTAGCATTCAGTTGCCTGACTTGTTTACAGTTGCGGGTGGAGGTACAGTGTCTTTTACAATCTATGCGTTCTGTTTTGTTTGCTTTATGGATTGAAATAATGCCGTCAGCTTTCTTCACCGCTCAAAATCATTGCAAAAAATGATTCCTGGGTCTGTAAAATTGTTGCAGGCGAATTAAAGGAAAATTACAGGGAATGGGCTCCAGAAAATGTTTAAAGAATGAGAAAGAAGTGGGGAAATGAATTTAAATTTAGGCTAATAAAGAAAAGGGGCAGAACCAGAAACTTCTTGTACAGTGAATAGTTTCCCAGAAATTAAATGAGACCTATTGATTTTTCTATCGAAAAATGGAAGGAAAAATTCTGCGACCTGGGTTCGAACCAGGAACCTCGACTATCATGGCCGATGCCTCTACTAGTTGGGCTATCGCAGACACCCGGACAGCCATGCTGTCACAAGGTATCTTAAAGACAACCAAGTTGTCAAAGTTGAAAGCCCAATGGGAGGCGAGCACCCGGCTCTCAGATCGAGAAAAACTTATGCATCATATTTGGAGGTCATCTCCAGTCTAAATTTATTTATTTACTTGTGAGTTCATCAAACTTTCTGATAGTTTGGATAGGAAAAATTCTCGATCTCTGAGCCGGGTAATCTTATTTCAACCTTTGACAACTTGGCTCTCTTTAAGACACCTTGTGACAGCATGGCTGTCCGGGTGTCTGCAATAGTCCAACTGATAGAGGCATCGGCCATGATAGTCGAGGTTCCTGGTTCGAACCCAAGTCGCAGAATTTTTCCTTCCATTTTTCGGAGGCCATCTCCAGTCTATATTTATTTATTTAAAATGAGACCTGTCTAAAAAGATCCAACCTAGAATTTGGAGCACAAATTATTGTCCACAGTCGAGTGGGATACCCTCATGCGTAAAGCAAAGATAGTGGATCAAGCTTTGTCCGAAGCTCGGTGATTAAGCCGAAACAATTCGCAAGATTCGTCAGCCGTTTGAAGATGATGCCAAGAGGGAAAGCCAAATAAAGAACGGTTCAAACGATTCAAAAATACACGACCAGTTTTCGGTAGGCCACAATCAGCTCACATTGTAGCTGTCATTGAGAATGTGGGAAATGTGATAATGGAAGATCGTCAGTTGAAACTGCTGACGAGATTGGAATGAGCAAGGCTTCCACACTTGTGTAGTATTACGGGACGACATGGAGATGCGCCGTGTGGCTATGAAATTTGTGCCCAAACTGCTGAGGTAATACCATAAACAATCCTGTCTTGATGATGCAGAGGGCATGTTGTTAACTGTCAACACTTATTCTGAATTTTTGAAAACCGTGATAACTAAAGATGAGTCAAGGTTGTACGGAACGACCCAGAAACAAAAGCATTCCTTGTTCCAAGGCCGAAAAAAGTTCGACAGGTGCTGAGCAAAATCAAGGTTCTCTTTGAAATCCACACCATTATGCGTCATGAATACGCACCGGAAGGGCAAACAATTACAAAGGAGTATAAACAACAAGTTCTCATCCGTCTTTGTGATCAAGTTCGGCGCAAATGACTTGACCTTTGGAAATCGAAAAACTGTCAGTTGCACCACAAGAATGCTCTAGCTCATTCATCGCATCTTATCCAGGCTTTCTTGGCAGAAAATTTCGATTGTCCGATAAGCTCGCTACTCACCAGGCTTGGCTACTTCGCTCAGAAGATAAATATTCGAAAATAGTTTGTCACTGAATGGTTGTAGTTTGCCACTGAATGTGGGCCTCCCTACTTTACCAGGTAAGCAACATTTTTTCCGTGACCAAAGGTCGGTTACTTTTTTGACAGGTCTCGTAAGTCTCAAATTCTTTAAATTAACCTGGTACATACCCATAAATTATTTGTTCGATTTTTTCCAGTAATAGAATCGTATTTCACTTCTTCTGTTAGAAACATCCCCATCCCCATTACAAATGCTCCTTCAATTTGACCAATATCGATTTCTGGACTTAAACTAGGAAGAAATATGAAAAGAATATTCACTAATAATCAATTTTCAAATTTTGAATTTTACTCTTCTCTATTTTAATACCCAGGGTGTTTCAAAAAGGATGAGCCAATTTCAAAATCTTCTATTTCTAC
This sequence comes from Rhysida immarginata, assembly GCA_023313115.1. NCBI lineage: Eukaryota > Metazoa > Arthropoda > Chilopoda > Scolopendromorpha > Scolopendridae > Rhysida > Rhysida immarginata. The sequence goes on from JAHWFO010015411.1 coordinate 1,672,378, forward strand.
AACCATGAACCCCAATGAGTTAAACTTATACCATGTAAACTACCGTGTTCACAGCTTCATATGACTACTGATAAAATCGGCAACTAGTGCCCAGACAAACGCTACGATAGTTGTTGAGAAGATAGTGTGTACGCAACAGAAAGAATTTTGTGCACTCGAATTTAGCAGGATTGATTCCATAATTATGGAGCAACATGCGTTTCGACGACGTTATGGAATTGATGCATTATCGGCAAAATGCATCCGTCGCTATCATCGACAGCTTAAAGAATCAGGGGTGTCTATTGAGTACAAAAAGGTGTTTTATGCTATTAATGGGTGCAGGGGGGGGGGCAGTATGTAACTCTATCTTCTCGAAGCGTATGAAAGGTTCATCGCAATCGAACCAATCGATAAATATGGGTTCATCGCACGAACCAGTTCGAAGATGGTCGAAATCGGAACAATGACACGTACTCTAGTGGTCGGTGTTATCAATAATGTTATCAATATTAACATAGGTAACAAGTATATCAAACAACTCGTAAACACGAAAAATTAACGAATATAACGTTATTATGTACTGTTTTTGCCAATGGATAGGTTTCGAAGATTGTCGAAATTCAACCAGTGGTACTGTATATAAAAACAATGACATTGGTGACTCACGAGAGGCCGAACTCTTTCATTGACCTGATTTTTATCCTCGGGGATAGCTCCGCGTCTGGTTTTACCAATGCTATTTAGTACACTTGATATCCCTTTCTTGGAAACTACGAAGCCTTTGTTCTTGCATTCTTTTCATAATTTCGGAATAGCTGAATATGACGTCGGAAAAGGGTTGTTATATAGCCCTCCCAATATCTGTCAGTTTTCGGTGGCATAAATCAATGTTCTTAGCCACTCGTTATTCGAATACTAACTATCTTAATATCTGCTCTCACAATACTCCACGTGATAGCTCACGTGAAATGAACGTCCGCACCACATTTATAAATGCTACATTGACTGCTCAATTGAAATTGGACTCCTGTGCTATGGAACAGACGCTTTATTTACAGCTTATCTAATAGCGCGTATTATGGCCTTTTGCACTAAGCAGAGCAACCACACCCAAAGGCATGCTCTTCACCAATTCCAGATAGCAAGCAACCGGTATTTTTCCCACACCTCCTTTAAAGCCTGCACAAGTTGGATGCGCGTTTCCGGACCTATCGGACGTGCACGAATTAGACACTACAATTCATCCCAAAGATGTTCAATAAGGTTGAGGTCTGGAATCTGGGCGGGCCACTGAAGTTCCTGAACATTATTCTCAAGAAACCAGGCACTGAGAGCACCGGCCTTATGGCAACGAAATTCAAACAAAGCTCGTGCTGGTATACAAATGGCCTTTTACCGAACTGCTGCCACAACGTAGGAAGCATGGAATTGTCTAGAACGTCCAGATAATGTGTTGAAGCCATATTCCTCTCGATCATAACCTGCGGACCAAGTCAAAGCAGGAGAAACACGACCACTCCATTACACCACCAGCGCCAAAATTCACTGTTGGGATGGCACACTCACAGGGTGACTAGAGACCGGGAAAACCGAAGAAAGTTAGGGAATTTTTTGTAACCGGGAATTTTACAAAAATCAGAGAATTTTAAAAAAATCAGCAAAAAAATGCGAAATAGAAACGAAAAATTTGAAAAATGTCGATAATATTCTATCAGGATAGATTTTTTTTGCTGCTCATGGTCAGGGAAAAGTACGTGATCAACCGGGAAAAATCAGGGAAAAGTCAGAGAATTTTAAGAAATCGTTTTATTAGACACCCTCTACTCATGTAACAGCCGCTCCCCTGGCAAACGGCACACCTAGGGTACGCCCATCCGATCGGTAGAGTGTGAAGCATGATGTTCTTCCAGCGGTCCATTATCTGGGCGCTTTTTACACCAGCCCACACGACGCTGGGCGTTTACAGGGATGATGCCAGGCTTGTAGGCAGCAACCCGACCGGTATACCCTAAGGCATGGAGTTCCCGTTATGGTGTTGAAAGTTGTTCCCGTAGCCTACTAGAAGTCCTGCTACCGTTGTTCAGCTAAAACAGGTACCAACTATTTCAGGGACCACTGGCCTCTGTCGGTAAGCATGCGAGCTCGCCACCTGCATGATGTCCTATGTCCACTCCTTTACTTTTCCAGTTCGTCATAATAGCACCAATGTTCGAGCCTGACACGTTCAGTGTCAGACTCTGATGTGGCAGCCTATGACTACTCCACGTTGAAGATCGCTCAGCACATAGTAAGACTCCAACTACACATGATCTTGCTGTTTCATAACGAATATATTCAAATTATTGCCGAATTTGCATAGGTTGTTCCAGTATAGCATCTCATTTTCAATTGAGCAGTTAGTGTAGACCCCTAACAACCCTCTACATATTGCATTGTACTGATGGGACCCCGAGAACCTGCACTTCACTCTTGGCTTCCAAGATCTCCAAATATCACAATGTTTGACTTTTTCTTATAGGGATACGTAAAAGGATGTGTTTTTTGTTCAGTCCTTACCCGTTGATTGTATGAACTCAGAAACCGAATGTCGAAAACAGTAACTACTGTGACAGAAGAAACTCAGACGCTTTTGGATAGAAGTCAGCTATCGCATTGACGCTGTCCTTGTAGCAGGTAGAGGGCAAATAGAGCCTTTATAATTATGGCGAATGAAACTTAAGGCCTTATTCAACAGCTTGTAAGTTGTTTTGAATTGTAACCCATTTGCATTATGAAATCTAATTATTCGAGATTGGGACATTGTTTATGAAACACCCTGTATATACCTCTGTCCACAATCGAATAACATATCAACTCTATGAATTATATGTTCCCCAGTAAGAACATCGATTTCGGCTTCAGCGCAGGTAGCTCCGAATATTGAATATGGTTGAAGATTATCTGCTGGTCCGTACCTGGAACATAATAGAAATATAACGTATGAGTAAGTAATACCAGTTCAATGAATTTATCAAGCTGTTTGGTGATATTAAAAAAAATATAGAATCGTTATCAATTTCGTACGTAAATCTAAAGTTACTATCATTTACTTGGGGAAGGCCGTGGCCTGGTGGGCTTTCACTGAAGCATTACTTCTACGAAGTTAAGCAACATCAAGCACGGCTAGTCACTGGAAGGGCGACTCATCAGTGACTGACGATCTTCACCCCCCCCCCCCCCGGTTGCTGTGACCATCATACAGCAGTCGTTAATCCAGGTCCATCCAGGGAACCAACTGGTCGGCCTCAGATCATAGAGGCTCTGGATAGACGTATTGGATTATAAAAACTGATAAACATCGGAAGCAGACCGATACATAGGGTGATTCAAGATTTATGTTACAGAAGAATATGGTAGATAGAGGATACCAGAAGAAACATTTTTATTAGGCAATGTGTGCCCTATCTCGCACCGGTAAGGCGCTACATTTGCTTCGATTGCAGCAACTATTCATGCAAGGGCCAGTGACTTGACTCTCTAATGACTGAGTTTTCACTAACACGCAACTGCTAATCACGTTTGACATCGCGTGAATTACAGAAGTGGTTCGAACTAACGTCCCCTTTCTTAAACAACGATGGCATCGTTCAAATATGGCATTTGTAGTTCGTATGGGGTGACAGGCATCAACTATGCATGGAAAAAGAACACTGACCAAACACTAAGGTCTTCAGATGTCCCCACATGAAGTCCAGCGGATTAAGATCTTTATAATTCTTTTTTAAAATGCACAGCATGACTTCCCCCTATTGGCGACGTTGGGGACTATAATATTTTCCGCGGAATCCTTCCTACCAAATTTGATGTCATTCTGCTTGTGAGATCGAGCTACAGACGACTCTCACTCAGGCTTAACGATCTATTTTTAACACACTTCATTCTACTTGCTTTGAGTCTGTTTGTTTGGAAGTATTTTGAAATCGATAATAAAGTTACTTCCTATTAATCGATTGACTTGAAATTAATTTTGCACACTTACTTCTGATGACAATACATGAATCAATTAAAAAAATCCACTAAATTATTGCTCAGTTAGTAGCAATTAAATTATTTATTTTTTATATGAAGAATGTCGTTCAAGACTATACCAATAGACGGCGTTAAGGTGTGCTTTTAAAAATTTTTTATCCTTACTTTATTCAATATTGGCTGCTTTCAATGGATCTAAAAACAACAGAGTATAGCAAGCAGTCAAAACACTGAAAAAACAGTGTAGAGACGTACCAATGCGAGATACGACACATATTGCCTAATTAAAATGTTTTTTAATATCCTTTATCTACCACATTCTTCTGTAACGTAAGTTCTAAATCACCCCTTATGTTTGATGCCATTGGCAACAAACTTCTTCCAGTTCGTGACAAGTTGCTGAATACCACTGGCTAGGAAATCAAACTTGCACCGCTATCGTGATATCTGCGTCCGACTCAAATCCCTGCCCACAAAGCATTGTTTCTTTTGGCCATGATGGGTGAAAATCGTAGGGCGAAAAGTCGGAAAGGTATGGTGGATGTTCTAAGACTTCACAATTGAAGCGTGCCAAGGTATCCATAGTTTTCTTCGCGACTCGTGATCCTGCCTTATCGTGAAGCAGAATGACCCCGCGGAGTGGGAAACCCAGTGGTTTACACTGAAGTGCCAAAACTCATGGAATATTTATTCAATATCGTGTGGGACTTCCTTTTGCCTGCGAAACTGCATATGCCATGGACTCTGCCATTCGACGGAAGTTATCTGAAGAGAGGTTCAGCCATGCAGTCTCTATAGCCGCCCATAATTGCGTGAATATTGTAGGGACAGGCTCTCATGAATGAATGAAATTTTTGGATAAATACGTTCGATAGGGTGCATGTTTGTCGATCTAGGTGGCCAATTCATTCTTTGGAGTTGTTCATAATGCTCCTAAAAGACCAATAGCGAGTAATGTTGTCTCTGTAACATGGCGTATTGTCCTCCTGGAACATCCCATTATGGTAAATAAGGCACATGAAAGACTGTAAATGGTCACCAAGTACCTGATTCTCAGTCAGTTGACAGTCCAATTTTGTCATATAACCCAAACCCTGCCATGTAAACACGCCCCATACGATGACGGAGCCACCACAAACCTGCATAGTGTCTACTTGACAATTTGAGTCCATGGCCTCAAGGAGTCTGCGCCACACACTAACTCTGCCATAAGTTTGCACCAACTTGAATCGTGACTCATCGGATCAAGCTATGTATAAGGGACACAAGCATTTTTGCGTCGAATGCTTCAGATAAGAGGAATTAGTAAATGGTGGCAGCCCCTTTTGCTCTAATGACAGCCTCCACCCTCCGAGACTGTCCATTACTGGTGATAGGAAGCTGGAATTTGGCTCTATTCCTGCCTGAGAGTACTGGTTAGTTCAGTCACGGATGAAGGACGGGTGGTCTGACCCCTAGTCGACGTTCCAATTCATCCCATAGGTGTTCAATGGAATTGAGATCAGGGCTCTGGGCAGACCAATCCATTTTCTCAACCCCGTTCTATTGAAATTAGTCGTGTAAAAACCTTGATTCATGGCAAGGAGTAATATCATAATGATACAGAAGGCCCATGAAAAAGAGACCCATACCATGACGCCACCTCTTCCAAACTCCACCTCTTCTTTCTACATCACGCAGTCAGGTAGAAAAGGTTCTCCAAGCATCCGCCAAACCCATCTTCCTCCATCTGATTTCCAGAGTGTGTACAGTAATTCTTCAGTCCGTAGTACACGTTTCCGCTGTTCCACACTCCAGTTTCTGCGAGTTATACACAACTCCATTAGTGGACTGGATTAATTGTCAGTGATGAAGGCTTTTTGAGCTGCAGCACGACCGTAAAAACCCAGGGAATAGAGTTCCCGGTGAATGATGATTGTGCTCGCATCACAGGAACCAGAATTTCTGAACTCCAAAACAATGACTTCTATTTTTCTGGGTCGCTCGTGCAAGCGTTTGATGGTCTGTCAAATTCTTGGGTCTGTCATTTCTTGGTTGCACTATTGTTGCTCCCTAGGTCTTCCTCTTCGCAATCATATTGCCTATTGTTGTAAAGGGTATTTGTAGAATGGTGGAAATCTCACGGACTGACTTGTCGCACAAGTGGCATCCTGTGATGGTTCCACGTTAAAAGTCCCTGGGCTCTTTTGAACTACCTATATTTAAATAATACGAAGCTGACATGTGTACGAAGGTGAGTGACGCTATTTAAATAATTTACATGTCATTGTCATGCGAAATTTGGCACATTCCATAAGGAGTGTCCCTACACTGGATACTTTAGAGCCAAGCTGCCCTTGACGTAGAAGCTCTTAAACCCTCTTGCACCCTCTTAAAGACACGAAGTATGCTTGCAATGGGGAAATCGCGTGCTGAGCACGTCGGTTCGGCTCTGCGCGTGCTCTAAACATTAATGAGATGGTGCGCGTGCAGGATGCACGTGATTGACGATTATTGAAAGGGCAGAACGGTCTCTAAATCGAAACTACCGTTGTTCGGATGTTTCCAATGCCCGAATAGCTTTTTCTGTTTTAGCTTCCGAGTTTCTCTGACCAATACTCGTTCTTGGTTACATAGTATACATGGTCATATCAGGGAAAAAAAACCCACTCTGGTCATGGAAAATGGAAATCGCTACCAAACCGATAAAATGAAATATATTTGGCATTCAAGAAATGAGGATCCCACAAGCTTCTGTGGGCTAGGAACTAACTGCTGTCTGGACACTCATGATTGATTTTCGTCAGAAGAGTGATCTCTTTTTGCCAGATGCGTCTTTTGACTTGAACAAGCTCATTCATCTTTCTTAATGATGATACGATGCGTCTGGCCAGGCCTCAGGTCAAACTCCAAAGATGTTTATTTTATTTATTTATTTTATTTATTTTATTTTTTTTTATTTGATGAAATCCAATGCATCCATCCAGGACCTGTATGGCCAGATGCCGACGAGTTGAGTGTCTGGATAAATATGGATTAACGATTGCTGCATGATGGTCGCAGCAGCCGCGGGGGGGGGGGGGGGGGGGGTGTATCCCGTGTGTCGCACATCTAGTGACTAGCCGTGTCTGATGTTGCGTAACTTCCAGAAATGGTGTATTCAGCGTTAGTCCACCCGGCCACGGCCTCCTCCAGAACGAATTCATACAGCCAATACTGCAACTTTAGATTCATTCAAAATGTTCTCCCAATAAACGGTACTCATCAGATAGTGAATTTTCTGGCATCATAATCGAATGATTGTTCTTTGTTCTAATTTGGACACTTCCATCTTGCACACTTCGAGGATTCACTGCATCCCAGGCCGATAACCATGGTACTGCTGCAAGTGTTGATCTTTATTAGGGTTACTATACTCTGTCCAAGTTGGAGTGGGCGTGTCCAGTTAAACTTCCAATTTCAATTGTTAGACATTGTTACCAAAGTAAAATTAACAATGCCTAACAATTGAAGTTTAGCCGGACACGCCAACTCCAACTTTCGTTGGATAGATTATAACCTACTATCGACACTCATGCTGAAAAGTTAAAGAATTATAAGCTTGGGCTATTGCGGTCCGCTAAGTGTCATCAGACTGTGTAAGGAGATAAAGTAGGCTATATTAACATAACAGACGCAGAAAACAAAGTTGCCAGAAAACATATCACCATCACCCTCTCCGGCGGATAGTGTTTATAGTACATTTTGATCGCTATTCCATGGTATGATGGCTTCTATATGCTACACATGCTCCACAAATTCGTAGCGTAGTGCGCACTAAATTTTCAAGCCGTTCTTGAGACATTAAGTTCAATTCCCGAACCAGCACTCGACGCGAATCTTGGAGAGTTGTAAGCTGTAGTATCACAGATGCAGCACGTCTGCTGAGAGTATCCAAGCGAGCTCAATGGGATTCATACCCGGAGAAGACTATGGTCCATGTCGCTTATCCGGTAATTCAGGGAATGCAATTCATGGCTCTCCGAGCAGAAAGCTCGATCTCACGAAGTCACCTATAAACTGTGAGCCTGGAAACAGCTATTCCCGTGGACGCTACTGAGACCCTAGCAAGAGTTTCTACAGTGGACTGCCTCGAGGATCTGTCGCTAAACCTCTTTATAGAGCCAATGTGCAGAATCACCTATTTCTTTTCTGCGTAAGTTATGTTAGTGAAGCCTACTGGATCTTTAATTATATTGTAAATTCCTTAATTTTTGAGGATGAATGTAGCTTTTACTACCAGTGTTCCTGCATACTGCTGCAGGCTGCGTTTACATTTGACTGACCCTCCTATTATAAACTTAAAAAATATGCTTACATATGTCGTGCACATAAGTCAATGCTGCTTCTATAACAAGCTTCCACAAGTTCTTCCCATGTCGGATTTTTTAGTTTCTGTCTAATAGGCTGCATTCTGTTGACAAGAGTGACACAACATTCAGCTACAGCCTGAATTAATAAAAGTTTGAGCTTATTACACAAGGAAGAGTTGTTTATTTAATTTTATAGGATTTCATATTTTAATAAAGTATCAGTTAAAAACATTATAATAGAAGATATAATAATAAAACAAAACAACGTAATCTAATACAATGTGTGATATTATGATTAGTTTCATTGTTGTGAACAGAATAATGGTATTGGATTGTTGAGTGCAAGGGAAGTGATATCATAGTTTTAGTAGTAATTTCCGTTTATTATTAATATCTATAGATGGTTTGGCTAAATTTTTTTCATTCGAAATAATGTTGATGGTTTCTTTTATTAGTCTTTTTTGTAATTTATTTCTTTATTAATGATTTTGAATTTGTTCCAATCTGGAGTATGATTTTGGCTAATGATTATTTTTCTCCTTGTTTCTAAGTGCTCTTTCATGTTCTTTTATTCGTGTTAATAATTGTCTTTTTGTTTGATCTGTGTAAATGTGTTGACAATTGGTGCATGGAATTTGATATATTATGTTAGTGATGTTCCATTTTTCTTTATTATTTTGGCAAATGTCTTTGAAATTAAAAATTGTGTTATTGTTTTGTTGTTTTATTGTGTTATTGTCCTTTGTTGTTTGTATATCGGTGGTTGTTATTAATGTTTTAGTTATGTTATTTGTTATTTTTGGTATGATTTTAATGTTTGGTATCTGTTATAGTATTTTTTTCTGTTTGTGAAAGGTTTTATTATTGTATTGTATTGAATATCTTCTGTATTGTTCGTATTGAGTTGTGTTATTTTTTGTTGTGTTGGTGAATGCTTCTATAAAAATTTTATCAATTAGTTCTATAGGATATTTATTTTTTGATAGGTTTATTTTCGGATTTTTTAAATTTAGTGGGATATATTTTGGAGATGTGAGGTTTTTTTATTCTTTACATACAGGGTCTTTATAATTAAAGTTCCTTTTTTACATGGCCATAAAAAAAAGTACTGGACCAAAAGCTATAATGCTTGGTAATATTATACAAGAGGGCATGGGAAGTTCATAGTTCGAAATTAGACACAGTATTCCGGTGTAACCTGCTTTCAGTAAATGGTGGAGGCCACATTCAACATGTAATTAATTTTAGTAACGGTTAAAGACTTGTTAACCTGTGTCTTTGTGTCTAATTTCGTATACGAATATTGCATAGAGCGCCATTCCATGCTGGTGATGACTTTTTGAACTATTTTTTTTTTTTTTGGTGGGTATGAACTTCCCATGCCCTCTTGTATAATATTACCAAGTATTATAGCTTTTGGTCCAGTAGTTTCTTTTTATGGCCATATCAAAATGGAACTTTAATTATAAAGACCCTGTATATTGTTTAATTGTGTTAATTTTTTTGTGTGTAGGCTGTTGTGATAAATAATGTGGTATGTTATTCCCTTTTGTAGGTTGTTCATATATTTCAAAATTTAGTGTATTTATCTCTCTTATAATATTTAAATCTAGAAATGTGATTTGGTTGTTTGACATGCAATTATGGGTGAATTTCAATGGATATCTTTCTTCTAATAATTGTGTTAATGTTTCTATTGGCCTATTTGTGATAATTAAGACATCATCAACATATCTCATCCAAATTTTTATGAATTCTTTATGCTGTGAAGTGTTAAGTAATATGTGCTCCATGTGATTTAAGTATATGTTGGCGAGTATGGGTGATAATGGGCTGCCCATTGGTAATCCATCTGTTTGACAATATATTTTGTCATTAAATTTGAATTGGTTATTTGTAAAAGATAAATTTATGGCCTGTATGATTTTTAATATTTTGTTATAAGATAATTTTGTTTTTAATTCATTTTTTATGATGTCTAGTGTTGGTTTTATTGGAATGTTGTCATACATAGCTGTTATGTCAATTGTGAAAATTTGTCATTATTATCAAGTTTTGTTTTTTTTCTAATATTTGTTTAGCCAATATTAAATTTTTATTGGTAATTAAATTTGAAAATTATGTTTTAAGTATTCATCTAAGAAATTTGCCAATTTGTAAGTAAGAGACTGTTTTCTTGAAGTTATGATTCTAATAGGGTTTCCTTCTTTATGTATTTTTATCACTCCATAAATTGAATTAGTTGATGTTTCTGTTGGAATTAACTGTTTTTGTTTTTCTTCATTAATTATGTTTTCTTTCTTTAGTTCATTTATCTAAATAATGATATTTATTCAGTTGCGTTTCGTCCACTTCAACCTTTGCATTTCTCCACTAGGTGACTTTTATTCATTGTTTTTATTATTTATTTGTATTTATATTTCTTTTAATTAAATGAAGTTTTTATTTATTTTTTAATTAATATACTTTATCACAACTCCTACTCTTTTAATAAAGTATAATAACTCTAATTATTTACCTTACAATTTACTTCACTTGTCGTAGAGCCTCCTGTTGTATCCCCGTTTGGATTTACAAGCGTATTGGTTGATTTCACTGAAATTAGTTCTATAGGAATCCCTAACTCATAAGCACAAACTTGAGCAACCTTATAAATAAATTAATAGATAAATAAATAAATAAATTCTTTAAGAAATCTAAAACGTTTTCTAATGCAATTCTGAAATTGAATTGAAACCTTCGTGTTGATCCCTTGTCCACATTCTATTCCTCCATGAGATACAGCAACCGAACCGCCGCCTTTATAAATCGATACGATGGCGTTATATTTCATGCCACCGTATGATATGTTATATCTCATTGGAACGATGCTCAATCCTTTCTTTTTCCATCGATTATTCTGGAAAAAAGGTAAGGACATTTTCGTATTAACATTAAGCACACAAAGCTTCTCGTAAGCAAATCCTGAACTCCAATCCTTCTTATAGAATTGACTCATTTTAAAATTCGATATAAGAACACACCAATTCTGAATTCACTTTAGTGAAGAACACACTTCAATTTCTTGGAGGCCATGGCCTGGTGGGCTTCCACTGAACACACCAAATCTGGTAGTTAAACAGCGTCAGGCACGGATAGGCGACCATTACTGACTACAGGATCTTCACCCCCTCTCCAGCTACTGCGACCATTATACAACAGTCTTCAATCCCTATTTATCCAGGAACCCAACTCGTCGGTCTCCGGCCATACATGGATGGATTGGATTTCATCAAAAAAATATTCAAAATAAAAATTTAAAGTGCAGAAAAAAAACTAGATTTTTTAACAATAAAATAAAAAAAAAACACTTTTCCACAAATTAATTTTAATGGCGTATGTACATTTCTGATTGGTTGTTTTTCTACAGATATCTCAATTAATCACTGTTTTCTTTTGTTTGTTCAGTATATATTATTTCCTAAAAAATTTGTAAACATGATCTATTTTGTGAGCTGTCCCCGTGCAAGGGGTGGGGGATTGGGACTGATATCGCCGCTGGTGTGCTTCTTGGCAATAAGTATTGTTTTGAGGATGTAGGAAGTGTTTTGAAGGAAGAGGTGGTTTACTGCGTGTAGTAGTTGCGCATGTGGTGACCACGTGAGTTTGTTTTGCCTCTCTTCTTCTCGTTTACAACCCTTCCCCTCTTTCTTTGAACGGCTCCTTTTGTGGACTGGTGACCCTGCGGCGGGTCTCTGTCTTACTTTCTCTGCGCTCGTTGCTAGGGGTCAGTTTCTGCGTTATCACGCTGAAGAAGAGGACGTAGTCCTCGAAATGTACATACGTGCATTAAAATTAATTTGTGGAAAAGTGTTTTCTTTATTTTTATTGTTTTTACATCCACAGTTTCGTGACCCGATTACTTTATAGATTTTTTTAATTTTTACTGCACTTTATAAAGTGAAAGTGTGTGCTTTAAAATTTTTATTTTATATATCTTATTTTATTCTTTTTGATCTTTATTTTAAAAAGATAAGTTTTTATATGATAACTACAAAACAAAAAAAAACTTTGGAAAGCTTTTGCTGGCTAATCATAAACAATGCTTTCCACAATTAACAGCTTTGCTAGCATTGATGATCAAATTAACAACAATGACAAAAGACAATTAACAACGATAACAATAAACAACAATACAGTTAGTCGTTACGTCATGATTGCACTGTACACATATTAAACTTAAATATTAGATCACTTGCGAATAAATGAAAGACTAGTGAAACTAATGATTGAAACATGCATTTGTCATCGATAAGACGCCGTTTGGGAAAGTCGTACAGCTGTAGGTAGTCATGAAGTGGGAAAAATATTGATTACAACATTTGTGCACAAACACACAAGTTCAGTTCAATAAAAGTGTGTAATATAATAAAAATGGAAGGTCTTAGAAGAAATATAACAAAGGTGGGGCAGGTTTTTATTGACCAATTTCTTTCGCAATTTTCTCGCCAAGAATTTGTATAATAAAATAGACCTCCTTCAGTTAGTTGGTGGAGGGGAGCAAGCGCCTAAAAGGATATTCTCACAGCCGTTCTCTAGCATGAAGCTGGAACGTGAGAATACAACTTGGACTCTTGTTGTTTCATTATCTTTTAATTTGCCATTTACAGAAAAAATTGCAAATACAAGAATTATCGTGGAGAGAGCAAAAATTTCAACATTTTATATCCATTGTTCCCCTTATCCCTGAAACTTAAATTAGTTCAAATATTTAAAGTTTGCTGTTTTAAAAAAAATTAGCTTAACCTTTGTAAATGTTGTTTTATGTAAAGTTCATAATAGGCAAAACGCATTCTGATAAAGACAAAAAACATTTATATCTCAAGAGTTACAAGATTTTTTTTGCTTAGAACAAACAAAAGTTGCTTAGCTACCCGTAACAATGCGTTTAATGTAATTACATCATCTCATGCTCTCATTTTAATATCTATTTTCAAGACAAAGTAACAATGCATAATTTTAAGCTGATAACTTTGGATAAAAATCCTATCTCCCCCCTAAAATTATGATTGATTTGAGTTTTGGCAATAGTCTGACATCAATATGTTACCTCGATGTCTGTTGAAGGCCATCACATTTAAATCCTTTGCCATCATATCGACTTCTCTGCTGTCTGTGTCTCTGTAAGATAATCTAATATTGCCATTATTAATTTCTTCCTTGGCATAATAAAACTTTCTGCTAAAATGTTTACTTTCTTCTTATCTTTTGGATTATGTGACCAATCTATCTGAGATTTACTGTCGACGCTGATTTCGACAGGTTTACTTGTATACTTCTCGAATCCCAATTCTGACAATAGATCCATAAACCACTTCAATTCACTGGCAGTCTCACAAACACTAGCTAACTCTGCCTCCATACAAGACAACGCGACTACTTTTTGTTTCGTAGAACTCCAATGTACGGTAGTACAACCTAATTGAATTAAATAGCCTCCAAATGCTCGATAGTTGGCTGTGCGGCACCATCCAGATTCACTACAAGCATGGAGTTGTCCACTTTCTTTCACCATCTTAAGACCTAAATATTTAGTACCTTGCAAATATTTTAAGTGACATGTAATGTATATATCTAGGTCCGATACAACTTGCAAGATAGCCTGAACTTCCAAGTATCTCTTGATAAAGTCTTTGATCCACAATTGGCGAATCCTCGTATTCGTCCAGGTTGCTGCCAACTACTCCAGGCGTGTCTACTTTATGACATTTATCCATTCCATACCTCTCTAGAAGTCTCTCAATGAATGTCGACTGTGTCAGAATTACACCATGATCCACTGGATTGATATATATTCCCAGGAATCTTGCTTGTTCCTTTGACTTCATAATCTTGACCTTCCTTCCCAAAGTTTCCACCATTTTGGAGAGTGCCTTCTTTGTTTCACTTATAACCAAGAAATCGTCTAGAAACATTCCTAAAATTACTCGTTTTCCTTCAAACACACCTTCAAACAAACATGGATCAGATTTAATTGCATTCATTCCATTATCCTCAAGTATCTTACATAATTCCAGATACCATTGTCGTCCTGACTATGGAAGACCATATAAACTTTTCTTCAGTTTTAGAATCTTCCCTTGACCGATATCGAGATTTTCTGGAGCCATCATATGTACTTCCCGATCTAAATATGCATTTAAATAAGCGGTTTCTACATCCAGTATCATTATGGGATAATCTTGAGGTATTGTTATGGCCAACAACAGTCTTATGGATTCAATTCTGAATACTGGACTATAATTGTCACGTATTCTTAGAGTAATGCGCAGTGGAAGATTGGTGAAAGATGTAAGAAGACACAGAGCATAGACTTATGGTGTAAATTTATTAAATAAACTTAAAATATACATTAATGAGGGCGGCGATCTTGCTTACGCGCAAGAAACACAGAATGCTTGCGCCTTGCCCTCACGGGTATTCGTCCGAGCGAATCCCGTTCACAAAGAATTAGCATAAGCCAAGAGAGGTGAAATTCACTAAGGTACAAGTTGATATGGGGGCTAACGCTTGAGCTTATGCCTCTACACTCGGCGAGACTTAAATAAGCCAAGAACCCCCTCTGTGGGAACAGACCCCAGATTCACATGGAAAACCAATGAGAACAACACATGTAAGCAATCGGACTCACTCCCCCTATCCAGGGAAACGGTATGAGTGAGGTCCCTTGATTACCAAGACGCACCACGCGCCTAAGGAGGATCTCTCTCTCTTATGCTAGAAGAGAACAGAGAGGTTTCTCGCGGCGTTAAAAACCAAGTGCCCATACACTAAGTCCGCGATGAGACTTCTCTGCGATGGCCTCCGGCACCTAGCCGGTGGTAACTGTAACCAGAAAAAAAATAAGCAGCTTAGATTAACAGGCCAGTAATCGGAGCATAACGCTAACTAAGCTCGCCGCCATTCGAGTGCAGACAGTTACGCTTGGACTGCACGAGACGAAGGGAAAAAAAACAAAGCATAAACGATGCTCCTTGAAAGCAGAGCTAAATAATTTAAATAGAAGGGGAATCCCAGAATTGCTTTCCTTTCCCGCCAAAAAAAAAATAGCTTAACTTTTCCACGACCAACGTGCGCCGCGCCTTACGCCAAATTATCTACACTCGAGCGGGCATACCATATGGCGACGGGAGAGCAGTTTTAACCATTGGTCAAGCTGTAAGAAACGGTACAGAAAAATGACACCCACCTGGTATACGGGATAAAGGAACCCAAGCCTTCCTCCCAAAAGGCCTCCTAGGTCCAGGGCGTGATCCAAACGCTTGAGCCAGCGGGAATCAGTTCACGATCAGATGTGGGATTTCTTTCCAATCCTCGTCTCCAAAACCAGCAGCGACGACGAGGACTCGAGTTACTCTAATGAGTGACGGAGCTTCGGCGAACGACGAGACGAAAACAGGCACCTCCTCGGCACACACCGAAATGTCAAAACAAATCTCCTGGGCTGAATCCGCGACGTTCAGTTCCAACGACTCCGATGAGCCGACGTTCGAAAAGTTACTTGAGGCTAGGACGGGATGAGAACGTAAAGGCAAAAAGTTTATTCTCACGCGCTGGCTCCTCGCACTCCCAGCATAACTCTCCGCACTATTGTCGCTGTCCGAATTCGGGCTGGAGACATTTTGAAAAGCTAGTAGAGACCGCTGTCGCTTTTCATTCTCCCACGTTGCTTTGGTAGCCTGCTCGCTCAACAAATTCCGAACGGAGCCACCTTTCTCTGACCGTACAGCTTGGTACCAAAAACTCTCTCTCCGATTTGGAAAATCCCGCTCGAGACCCTCCTTCTCACTCACTTTTCTGCGCCGTTTCCTCTTCCTCTTTTTACTACGCTCCTGCTTCGCGCTCGCGTGTGAAATCAAGCTCGATCTCCGCTTTTTGGCGGCACTTCAAAGCCAAACATACTCCCCGATTGATTCGAGCAATCGGGAGTTTTGGCCTCAAAATTTGTCACCAAACTTTGTGACAATAATGGTCGTCAAAGTCAATTCCCGGTCTCTAACCTCTTCCATTGGAGACTAGGCGAGCTTTTTACTTTAACCCATCTGGCATCTGCTTCCGGGTAAATACCCATTTGCTCCGAATCGGCTTTATCTCTGGATTTGATTCCGATACTTCCCAAACATTCAAGTTTTTCATCGCTCTCATCTCCTAATCAATTGCAGCTAGCCATTCTTCTTTGTGTTCCGATCGTAGCACGTATCGTTAAGTGACGGGATTACCCTCTAACGTTAGATGCGCTGAATATTTTATGACGGGCTTTCTTTCTCTTGAAGACCGTCTTACTCCTAGCGCTATGAATCTGTCTGCGTCTTGCTGATTATTTATCTGTCTCTTCATTTCTAAAACTTCCTTCGTGCTTCCTTTCTTCCTCCCACGTTTACTTGTCTCACCACTAATCAAAGATTACTGTATACGTTACAGTTCTTGTGTTGAATCGTCCATTACTATTTGCTGATTTTCTGGAATTGTAGGCATGTCTCTCTCGTTTAAATCTTGGCGTAATTGTACAACATCTTCATCATCAACTTCAGAAATGTAATCGTCGTTATCTTGCGAATGTGTTTCGTTGTCATCCTCTGAATTGTCATTTTCGTTAACTGCATTCCCCGTGTCCAAAGGTTCAAGGTCCATTGATGCCTTTCCAAAGAGATCAACATACATATAAACGGGATCGTTTTGAGTATCACTTGAGAAGTCCAAACTTGTCTTCTAGAAAACGACGTCTCAGGAGATGGTTACTCTTCCGACTTGTATGTTGTATATTCTGAATGCCTTGGTCGTCAGGGAATAATCAACAGATATTCCAAGTTATCCTCTGGCTTCAAATTTGTCCCTGGAGGGTCTTTGTTCTTTATACTAAGCATGGCAAACAAAAATCTCTAGGTGTCTTACCAAAGGTTTTCGTCCACTCCAGATTTCCATAAGTGTGCGTTCTCTGTCCTTCACGTTGCTACTATTATGCAGATAAGTTGCCGTCAACATAGCTTCGGCCCAAAATCCACTTTACACCTATGAGCATAGTGATGATAACACGGATCGCATGCTCCGTAACACAGATGCTGTGAGGACTGTAAGTAGGGATTTGCTGCATCTCTATACCTTTCTGGCGACTGTAGGATTTTAACGATTCCTTAACGAATTCTGTGCCATTGTCGCTTCGAATTCATTTCACCAGTTTTTGAGTAGATCTTTCTCTCAAAGTGATCATATCCTGTAATTTTGAGGGTACCTCATCCTTGCGCTTCACATAACTAAGGCATAGCGGCTTTCTCCTATTGAATCCATCTTCATAGGACACACAAGCCTTTGTGGAATAGTTCCATTATTTCCGATGAGTGACTTCTATTTATCGAATGAAATGCCTTCCGGGAGATTTTTGAAGTAATACAGGTGTCACATAAAATTTTATCCCGAACAATCCTTTCTAGTCCAATCAGTATCTTATTCTTGACCATTGAATCAAGCAATGCTTCTGATACATGCCCAAAACGCCTATGCCACAGTTCTCTGATGTGGTAGAATTCATACAGCTTTCGATTGACAGCATTGATTGTTTTGTCACTTCTAGTTGTACATACAAGGTTCTATCCCTAAATCCTCCTTGGGCAATTAGTTTCCCTGACTCATTGCACCAACCTTGTCTAATAGTACCTGATAACCATGAAGAACGAACTGAGGGATGGATATTAAATTATTCCTTAGCTTAGGTACGTACAATACTTGTTCCAGTTTCACCGGTGTATGGTCGTGACCAATTTTATTCTGCCACGGAGTTGCCCTCTGGACTTTGATTGGATGTGGACATCATTACTTGCGGTCTCAATTATGATCAGTTTGGGTTCGGCATTAATCATCCACTCCTCTTCTCCGCACAGGTGAGTAGTGCAACCTGAATCCATTATCCATTCATTTCCATCAGTTCCATCTTGCTCGGCTTCTTCTATTTTATTTGACGCATGCGCTACCATTGTCCTTTCTGTTTTCTCGGTCAAACTGTTTGACCTCGCTTTCCTACATATAATTGGTCTATCGCTTCTTACTATGGAAGACTCCTCGTGTAGGCATACATCCAGCTGAAGTTTCTTCGGACTATTTTTCTTTGTCCACGTCTTTTTCTTATCATCTCTATTCATATTAGGATTGGGGCAGTTCTTGATAACATGGCCGATCAAAATACATCCATAACATCTTACTCCTCTCCGCGTTTCATAAGTACAGAATGCTCTGTCGTCTTCTTTCATCTTAATCATGCGTTCTGGTCGTACTAGTACCTCTCGAGCTTCTGTGAGAGTGATATCTTACCTGAGTGAGCCTCTTCGCTGAATTTATCAGGTAAGCCATTAATGATAAAATCGATTATTTCGTCTTCAGGAACTAGAAAGCTTAGTTCACTCAATTCTGTCGTCATTGCTTTGATTCAAGTAATGTAGTCGTCAGTGGACTCCATTTCGTTTTAAACTACTGAGACAAGCTCGACTTTTAGGCGCGATCTCCTTTGACGATCCATTCCAGCGTATCCCAAACTTTCTTCGCATTGTTGATACCTCTCAGAGCTTCTAGCTGTTCTGTGGATACAGTCATTTTTATTATGGAACAGGCTACATCGTTCCGCCTCTCCCATTCGTCCCACGCCTCTATCGATGCTACAGTCTTTTCGTCCTTTTATTGCTTCATCAACAAAAATGGCAGATAACAAACATTTTCCTCTCAAGACGTTATCGATGCGGAAGAATACAAGGAAGCGTCTCTTGTAGCGCTTCCAATGCTAAAACGTGATTAAATGTGTCACTCGCTGCTATTACAACGCACCTGGTAGCCTACATGATTGCGCTTATAACCCCTATGATCTTTTGTATGATTCTAGAATTACAGATGTCTTTGAAGTAATTGAACACTTGATATTTCCTTAAGAACTTTTGAATTTGCATTTTATGATTATTTTTACAGGTAATAAATGCTTTTCTTCATTTAATGTTTATTTTATCCTTTCATATTAATGACCTTTTTCGAATTTAATATGGGCCTGGTTTAGGAGCACTTTTTTTTAATGGTAGGAAAATGTTATGGAATTATTATTTTAAATTGATTTAAATGTTGCAGGGGTTTCCGTGAATTTAGCAGTTAAGTTCAAGACATCTTGACAGAGAGAAAGAACAATAATGAACAAAATGTCTTCAAATTATCATTTTTTTAGTTATTAAACGCACAAAATTAAATATTTATTATATTATTACAGCATTATGATACAAAAGATTCTCGTTCAATGAAAACAAACATTGGGATTTCGTGGCACTCTGGCGGACAACATGATATCTCGTCCTATCTTGCATGACACTTTATTCGGCAAGAGGCACTTCCATCTATTCTTCCATGGTAAACTCCACTCCGCATATTTCGTAGAAGTAAGAGTTTCCAAACGTGACAGTGCGTAATTTTCCATGATATTTTCGACAATGTTTCTTAACACTACAGTATTCTTTTTGCAAGCCTACCTTCTGTAGTGGAATAATCGCTTCTTCATTCCTTTGGTCTCACAGGACATCTCTTTATTGATCTTTCTCTGCAGTGGAACTGAACCACGCTCTGCTACCATTGTTGTTTTATGTAAAGTTCATAATAGGCAAAACACATTCTGATTAAGACAAAAACATTTATATCTCAAGAGTTATAAAAATTTTTTGCTTAAAACAAACAAAAGTTGCTTAGTTACCCGCAACAATGCGTCTAAGGTAAGTACATCATCTCATGCTCTCATTTTAATATCTATTGTCAAGACAAACTATACTCAATCCAACGAAAGGAAAACTGGACGTGTCTCTTTAAATTTCCGAATTCAATTGTTAGACATTGTTGCTAAGTAAAATTAACAATTCCTAACAACTGAAATTGGAAATTTAACTGGACACGCCCAGTTTTTCTTTCGTTGGACAGAGTATAACAATGCATAATTTTAAGCTTATAATTTTGGATAAAAATCCCAACAGGAAACATGTATAAAAAACAAGAAATTAAGCCTCCCGAAGAAGGTATAGGAAAGTAGCGGAAGCCCTGAGTTCACCTATTTTTTTATTCCTTCATCTGCACTTTTTAACCCCCAATTTTAAAATCAAAAATTGATTTCCTCGAACCTTGTATTTAGAAAATATAAAAGAACCCTATATTCTTTACTTTCTCATCATTTTCGATCGAATGATATATGACACTCCATTTCTAAAGACCAAGTGATTGCCACCCCCATAACTCCGACCCTATTGGGACAATTTGGCCCAAACTTTACAATGATGTTGATCTTCCTTAGAAGAATCTGCATACCGAATTCCACTCCTTTATATGCATATATACGCGTAGACCATTTGCACCCCTCTAATTTCCGCCCCCGAAACTCCGACCCCAATGGGCCAATCAGAACCAAACTAATTAGTGAAGGTGTACATTGTGAAAACAATAGGTAGCTCCATTCTTCCGCTACTTAATAAAGTGAAAAAAATAGAAAAATTAAAAGATACAGAAAACTCTAAAAAATAATTTAGACTCAACACGAAAAACATTAAAAAAAACTAACGTAAAAAAACTAATTTACATTTGCAGTAAAAAAAGCACTAAAATGTTCATCCCCCTAAATTTTTTTATAAACCTTAACTGAAATTGCTAGCTTACAAAAGTTTAATGTAGGTTTCGTACTAAGCTCGAAAACATTATCGACTGCAGACATGTTCCAATCCAGCCCTTCATGAAATTTCTGTTAAGTTTTATACAAACAATTTGGGGGATGAACATTTTATAGTGTTTTTTATGTAAATGTAAATTGTGTGTAATAATATCTTCGTTTATTTTTTAATCGTTTTTCGTTTTGCTTCGAAATTATTTTTCGGAGTTTTTAGTATCTTTTAAATTAAAAAAATTCTCCCAGCATTGTATTTTATAAACAGATAGTTATTTATTTTACTTTATTTTATTTTTATAGTAGTTTACAAAGGTTTAAATGGATATAGAATGTAGAACATTAATAGTTTAATTTTAGAAAATAGAAAACTTTTAAATGGATATAGAATGTAGAAATTTTTGCTCTCTTAAATGATAATGCTTGCATTAGAAATTTTTTCTGTAACTGCAATTTCTGATGCTTCAAATTACTTTATTAGCTTTAAAAAAATGGAGGCAAAATATTGGCAAAATAAATGAATATGAAACATGAAGAATACAGATTTTGTTCTCATGTTCCAGCAACATGCTAGAGAGAGGCTGTGTGGAAGATTTTGCCTGCGGGAAAAAACTTAGTTGCGCCCACGAACTAAGTGAATAGGGTCCATTATAATTCTTCCCATAAAATAGGTATCCGGACAATTGTCTTCTAAAACAACTCCCCTCTGGTCAATTGCCCTTACTTTAATTGCCCACAACAATTCAATTATCATTTCAGTAAAGAAAAGTTGAGGAAAATATAGGCGAAGTTTTATTTTGAATAAAAATCACGCGATTGTTTAATAAAATTAATGTCGTACGAATTTCTCAAAAACTAGAAATTTATTTAGGCAAAGCGAAATGTGGTACATAACTTTTGCCCTTGACTCTTTGCCCTATATTCTATAGATTTAATTTTTTTCTTTTGCCTTTGGCTACCTGGCATCCGAAATACGTACTAGGTATTTCCCATTTCCTCCTTGTGCTTCATAAGTTTATGCTTATTCTTGAATCTACAATATGCACATATATACTTCACTTCGCGTTTCGGCTGTCGTATATTGATATTGAATACTGATTATCGATAGTTATAATTTTTCTATAATATTTGTCGGAAAAATGACCACTGATCAACACAAAAATTTAATGATTTAATATGTACTATTAAACTCTTCGGTTCCATTTTGCTATGACTCAACATTTTCGAGATATAGCATAGTTTGGAAATTCTATTTTTGGCCGATATCTCTGAACTATCGTCCAATCTGTATGCGATATTCGTAATCGGCGATAAAAGGCACGTTCATTTCATACATCTTATGTTCCGTACACATTCATATCATATGTCATATTAAGAAAAGTATGGACAGTCTAAATTATAAAATTCGATAACAATTTTTCTCAGTTCATTGAAAAGCTATTACATGCAAACATAAACTTCAGGATTTTTTTATGCGTATGTCATTCGCACATCTTTAGTTAGCATTCACCAATAAAAAAATGTTCTATTCTGAAATTTTTGGATTTTTAAAAAACAATGTCAGTCCTACTAATTTAAGAATATCTTTTAAAATGGAATAAAAAATACAAAGAAGTAACTCACTTTATTGTATGTCTGGATATCTTTCAACCGTTGGTCCACTTCTGCGCTGTTCCTGAGTTGTGTATAGATATCACGAATGTTGCTTCTAATAATTTTTGGTTTCTAAAAAATAAATTTATAACATTCTCATGATAAACTAGGGCATAACATTTTTCTAATTTCAACTAAGTTTACGGGTGAATCAGAAATAAACGTATTCTAAGATAGGAAAATTGTATAAGCAAATACCGGGTGCCCATAAAAGATTTGTAGCATAAAAATATTGAGAAGTTCTGAATGTAAATGACACCTATCGTTTTAAGTATGTTAAATCAAAGTCAAAATGTTATATAATGTTCGTATTTCGCAGAAACTTCTCGTAAGAGGTACTGACATCGAAAGGCCAAAGGTGGCGTCTAACAATACACTGCCTTGCCAAAAGTCAGGGCATACAAAGATTATATATATATACGGAGGGTTGATTCAGATAAAATGAGACGACTTTAAACGCCGCGTATGACCTTGACGTAATGTGATTTGCATGACTCGTCCATTATTCATGGGGATTAGCTTTGTATACACTTGTTGCTGTTATTTGGGACAATTCCTGCTAAAACATGGCTTCCAAAATCACAGCTTTTTGGGAAGGGTAAATGTTTGGCCATTCCGACGCTAACTTCAGTCTTTCGTGCAAACGAAATGGTATTGTGGTATCCAAAGCTACTATGGATCGAATAATCAAAAAGAATAAATTCCGACCATCTAATGAACGCGGACGAGCAGAGAAGCAAATCCAGAAACAAGCCCCAGCCAACACGCCCAGCTCAGGTAGTGCGAGAAATCCGGTCTGAAGTGCTGAAAGAAAATCCCCCCACACACAAAGTCTAGCCCAAAGGAAAGGTATTTAACAGGCAACAGTCTCCAGAATAATTCATGAAAATCTTGAGCTGGAGCGACGTCATAAAGCGCCACATGGACAAGGCATCAAGCCACACTACCAAGTCATCTGTGGCTTACTATAGGAAGATGGAACAGAAGACGGACATACGAGTTATTCCCTTCTCTCATGTGCCTGTAAAATCTCCTGACGCATCACCGATGGATTTCTGTGATTTTGGTCTCCTGAAACAACGGCTCGAAAGTCGCCGACCAAGAACCGTTGATGGGCTATGGAAAATGTGTCAGCAGGTGTGGAACGAACTTCACATGGAGTCCCTCAAACTCGGCCTACTTCAGTGGAATTTATGGTGCCGGCCGATAGTACAACCACGTGGTTCTCACATCGAACACAACCGATGGTGGCGCCATGGTATTACACTATCGTAACAGAACTGCAAAGTCGTCTCATTTTATCTGAATCAATCCTCCGTACTAGTAGAGGTACCCGGCGTTGCCCGGGATAATTACACTTGTAGGTAAACAGTACAAACTCAAAAAATTAAATTATAACTCCCAATCGGTTAAATAAAAACTCAATCAATACAATACAGAGCAAAGACGCTATCTATTCTACGAAAAATACGAAAAACAGAAATTCTAGGTGATATACCGGGACTTTATCTAAACTCTTCTTGAGTTGGCTCACCACTGCGGAGCATCACCAGATACTTTAGACCCAAGTTTTTCTTGCCCTTGATGTAGAAGCTCTTATACCCTCTTGCTCTGTTCAGATGTTTCAAATGCCCTTATAGCTTTTTCTGTTTTAGTTGCAGAGTTTCTCTGACCAATACTCCTTCTTTCTCTTTCCTTTCCAGACACATAAATTTTTGCCAGTCGTCTGGACGTTTGATAGGGAGCTCAAGGGAGATACGCGTGACTCCTTTGCCTCATCAGTAGACGCTGCGTTATTAATGTTCTGTCACTGCATCATCATTTTATGCTCCTTATTAATAATTCTTGGAAACGAACGTTCAATCATCGCATTATCAGCATCTCAGTTACCAAAATATACACAGTCCCCCAGAATATTCCTGATCTAGACGAATGCTAACAATGCAAGGTTGTTAAAAAGAAGGTAGCCTCTATCGGTCGATTTCTCTCAAAAGCACTCGCATTGCCTTCTGGGATTGTGACGTCACCTGGAAGGTTGCGAGGCCAACGAGAGATCTCGTTCGCCTCGGAAGGTTGACAGCAGGCGATTCGCCCCTTTTAACATAAAGCTGAGATGGCTGGAGTTCCATGTGCTTTTGCTAATAATAAATTTCCATGCATTTATTCTTCTCATGGCAATAGATACGAGCAAAATTTCATTAAATGAGCAAACCCTTCACCCTTCTTATAATGAAAAAGAGCACACTCGTAATGAGGAAGAGAAATCCTGAGCAGGAGATGTGCTCTTGATACGAGTGTTAAAACGCAAAAATCCAACAGATTGCACTACGAGAAAATCGAAAGTTAAGAGAAAATTTGAAACCTGAGAGAGAAGTTTAGAAAATAAAATATACACAAGACTCTTCGCTTTCATCTTCACCTCCTTCACTTGTACCAAGTAATTGAAACTGTTCAATGGCTTCAGATTCATTTGAAGACTCTATAAACCACGTTAGAAAAAACGATGAGAAAATTGTAATTTGAACAAAACGAAAATGTTCGGTCAGATTCAAACAGAAAGTAATTGGGTATGTAGGCATTACTTTTTTTTCTTCCTATCATATTTTTATAACCATACAAGCAGTGGCAGATGTTTTAATGGTGTACTAGCATTTAATGCTAAATGATTGAATACTGTAACAGGTTAATCGTTAGAGAAATGCTTTGACGAGGTGGCGTCGCTGTTGCAGTATTTGCTTTTGTATTTCAGTGCTAAATGTATATAAATAGATCTTTTATTTGCAATCTCTGAATTTTAAACACATATTATTCCAATAAAATATTTAAATAAAACCTTGGCACGTTTTTCTTCATTTATATTGGTGATAAATAGTAAAAATAGGCTGGAAAATAAAGGTCACCGCGCTATTCCCTATAGTTTTCTATGCATTCGTCTGTTCTAAACCTTCCAGCTGAGGTCATACGTCAATAGCCAATGACTATCGATCACCCCGATAGAGGCCACCTTTTCTTTAACAACCTTGCTAACAATGAGCCCCTTTTCGAAGTTAGTTATTTCCGTCTTTTTCCCCAATGCTGATCCGAGTTCTATGATTAGATTCATCCACTTCCTTCCTAAATAGACGATAAGAATCACATGAACCTCAACCTATTTTGCATGTAAAGATGATTAAAATAAATACACATATGTTTCACAGATGTTTCCAGTTCACTGGCAAGATTCTGAATGCAGATGAGAGCATTTTATTTTTTATTTCTAGAAAGAAATTTATTTCTTTATTCCCTTAATCAAAAGAGTTTTTAAAAATGTACCTACTGTCTCATCTACTGATATACAACGCTGAAGCCGATTTGTGACTCAAAAAAAAAAACTCTTAAAATATACGAAATGTTAAATTATGATCCACAATGAACCGAAAGATAGTTATTAGAGTTATAAAATTTCTAAAATTATTTATTATCTGAAGCTAATGCGATTACATAGTTAAAACCCATACCTGTGAAAGTGATGCTGACGAAATCATATTTAAATCTTTAATGTCCAAAGGGTTTTTATTTAAGTGCTTAGCAATATGTTCAAGTATTACTTCAGTAACAAATACACCTTTGGCAGACCCTACGATGGTTTAAGAAAAATTAAAATAAATAGTGATTCGAACAAAAGAAATCTTTATAAAATATTTTACCTGGAGTTCTAACGTAAGTATTTGATGGAAGGTTCGTGAGGATATTCCTCGGCAGAAGCAACCAATTCGGGCAATCATAGACTGAAATATAGACGAAGAAAATTTTTAAAATGCTCATTAAATCTTAAATTTAAAAAATAAGGAATACAGATTATTTAAAACTGTGTGAATTTTTGCGTTGATATTAAAATGATCTAAAACAGTGATGGCCAATAGGCGGCCCGGAGGCCATAATACAACTTCTCGTGTGGCCCTCCAAATGATAGGTGATAACTTTTTTTGTTAATTTTTTGTTAACAGTTTGTAGATTTTTGGGGTGGGGGTGTCATGAGCGTATAATATACTGTACTATATTGCAGTATGCTATAAGCCACTGGTATAAGCGTAAAGTATCATGTGAAACTGCGGCCCTCCCTAGAAGAAAGTACTATGATGAGGCCCCCATGGTTTAAAATAATTGGCCATCACTGATCCCATTGGCCTCATTTTTTAGTATGATGTCATTCTGTGAACATCTGCAACAACTAAAATGACTAAATGCTGCATAATTTTTTCCGCTGCGTACACGATAGCATTTTCGATTTCTGTAGGGGATGTTAAACTACAAAGCTGAATTGGGTAAACTCTTGCCCACCTAGTCTAGGGGGCCATCAGACAAACTAATACGCGGTAACAAAAATTATATAACGCATTATACCTCTCAGAACTAGAGAGCCAGAAATAGTCGCACACACATCCAATCAATGCCTATGAGGGTTGCACACATGCATGCTCCAAAAGGAGGTTTCACGAAATGGTAAATCGGGTATGCGCGTATATGTATTACACTCTATGATCTGTTCAATGAAAATTTGACTGAGCATGTGAGATTAAATTTCCAATTTACATTGTTAAAACATTTTTACAAAGTAAAATTAACAATGGCTAACAATTGAAACTGAAAATTTCATAGGACACTCGGTATTGGGCGGTATAATGTATATTAATAAACTGAACATGAAAATAATTATAATGTTGGTCTAACTCCTATTGGTCAGGCACATCACCATGCGTAATAATACAAAAGCGGCTTCATTGCCTAGCAACGTGCCACCGATGTAAACAAATGTTGAAGCATGAAGCGAAACTACAGTGGCTAGAATAGAAACTATTTTGGCAGGGTCGCACCGCAGTCCAGGCAAATACCGCATTCGTGGGGTTTTTCCCGCTAGTTTTTTTCCTCTTATTTTAAAGGGGACATGAGCACAATCGAATGACATGAGCACTATCTCTTGTTGCGCATTCATTATTTTCTTTGGAAAGCGTTGTTCGGCTTCAACCACGGTCTATAGATATCAATGACATATATTAAATATAGACTCCGAATTCTATTGTTGTAACTTGAAGCAAATTGGGAAGCTCCATGCCCAGAACTGTCATGGCCGAAAGTGAGTGAAGTTGATGCAAAACACATGGCTAAACACGAGAGTAGCTGATTAATAATTCTTTCACACGCCAATCACGGACTGATAAGTTTATCTTTTCGTTTACTTTGTATTTGAAGTATTTTATTAAATTTTATAAACAATTTTTCGATCATGGTTTCAATTTCAACTTCGTTTCGATTGTCTTTCAGTTACGTATTTTCATTTTAATTACGTATTTTTGATTTATTTTTGTGGAAAATGATTCCTGGACCTTGTTCTTGTCTATTTGTACAGTTGTAGCAGTTTAACTTTGAGGAATGGTTTTGAATTAATTATTCCTCGGGCCCAAAATCTTCAAAAACAAAACAGCCAGACAACTAATTACTCCACGGCTCACTCCTGCCCAGAACTATCATGGCTCAATTTGCTTCACTTTTTGCCGTTGTTAACAATAGGATTCGGAGTCTATCTTTAATATACGTCATTGATAATCATGGTCATCAAGCTTCGGCCATTTTCCATTGTTTCGTGAAGTTAAGGAAAACAGATCGCGCCAGGTGCCGCATAAATCGCACCAGGGCCAACCGTGACCTGCGATAGAGGTTTTTCATTGAAACTGAAAATGAAAGTAAAGTTTCTGTCTGTCAATAGGGCGGCGCTGCAGGCGTTTTTGGGTCGATTGTACATGCAGCGCCACTTTTCAATAGAGTTCCCGCCCTATTGGGAACTAGAAACGTTAGCTTCATTTTAACAATGGAGCTCGATGACCATGTATATTTATAGACCGTGGCTTCAACCAATAGCAGTTAGGTCAAAGTTGGGGTTGGTCGCTGTATAGTAACTTTTTGCTGTTTTCTTCTAGTAGGGTGATTTTTTTAAAATATTTCACATTGAACTTCATTAGCTTTTTGAATTATTGGAGGGGCTATAACATTTGTTTCCAAAAATGCGTTTAAATTGCATTGACAGTTTCTGCTGTGATAGGTATAGACCCTTTTCGGTTAGACAGTGGGTGAATACTTCCGGCACAACTGTAGCAAGAACGTGAGAACGCATAACCTGGGCTGTTCTTGTTTCATATTCTATTATTTTGCCCTTCTTAATATCCGTCCTTTTTTAACTAAAAAGAAAAACAATTCGAAACAACAGAAACAGCAGTTTCAGGAAAAATAGCAAATGCTAGAATTATCATGGAGAGAGCCAAAAATTTCCACGTTTTAATTCCAGTATCCCCTTATCATTGAAACCTAAATTAGATCAAATATTTAAAGTTTGCTGTTTTCTAATAAATTTATAAAAACCTTAGTAAACATATGTAAAAATAAAATTATCACTTTGACATATCACTTTTGTGCTTCCAGCCAACGATATAAAATACGTATCTTTTTATTTTACTGTAAATAAAAATTTTTGTTACAACTTCATTGCTGGTGTAGTTTGATCTATATTTCTAGTTTACACTGTACTATTTGATTTGTGCAATAGGCTTTATTAAAAAAATAGACAAATATTACAGTACAGAAAATTTCTTTACCATTTCTTCCAAAACTGGCTGCTAATCCAGCGACAGATTCATTAGGATAACATCCTGCATCGAAATAATAAATTATCTTCACTACTTGCAATTTGCCGTTATCTTCAAAACCAACCTGAAGAAGAAATGCATTCGATTATTTTGATTTTGTATATAAGACACACATAAAAATTTATTAGGTACAATATACCGATACATAAACTGAGCCGCCAATTTATTCGGTACACCAACATTCCAAGAAAGTGAATTAGCCCGGTGCCGCGTTCACGTAACAGAAAAGTCTGATTGTTGCATTTGAATGTATAAAATTACTGACCCAATATAAAGTGACCGAACCTAATCTAGGTGCACTAATCCCCATAGAACAATCAATGAATGCAACAGCGTATTTGAACTTTGCAGCCGATTGGGCACATTTGTTTCGTGCTCATCGTCTTCTCTACAAGACAAAAATACACTGTTATATCAATGAATTATGACCAGCACCTCTTCAAGGCATACGCATGGTTCGCCCCAACAATGATTACACATTATAAAATTTGCATAACAGGCTGAGAAAGCTTTAAAGCTGGTGCATAAAACGGTAGGTGCACGAGCCTCAAGATGGTTAAACGTCCGGATTTAACGGACATCCAAAAAGAGATGATAATAGGCTATCGCTGCAAGGGTGGCATCATCTCCGATACGGCGCGAGAGCAGGGACAGAAATCGCGTCCCAAGGCCATCACTTGTTGTGCGGCGCCTACGACGACTCGTAAAAGGTGACAGGAAAGACACAATCCATCAACTGACCACCAGATTCAACAGTGGTGCCAAGAGATGTGTATCCGACATTACCGTTGAATGCACCCTGCTACGGATGGGCCTGAAGAGTCGACGCATGGTTGCTGCACCCATGTTAACCAGGGGTCATCGTCAACGACGCCTAGACTTTGCACATGAGCACCGCCATTGGACCACAGACGAGTGGGCTATGGTCGCCTTCTCCGACGAGTCAAGGTTTTTGCTCTATAAGATTGACGGGCGATGACAAGTGCGTCGTGAACGCCATGAAAAGAAACTGCAAGAGGCTATTGTGGGCCGGAAACAGGCTGATAGGTGTAGTGTGCATGTGTGAGGGATCTTCTGTTGGGGACAGTTAGATCCACTGATTCGTCTAGAGGGCAATTTGAATGCCTGTGTCTGTCTGTCATCGTAACGGACCAGGTGCACCCATACATGCTCACGATGCTCCCCCAATGTGATGGTGTGTTCCAGCAGGACAATGCACCCTGCCACAAGGCACGTCTCCTTCTGGATTGATTCGAGGAACACTCTACTGACTTGCGAGTGCTCCCTTGGCCCGCTAATTCGCCGGACATCAATCCAATCGAACATCTGTGGGAGCACCTTGATCGCCATGTACGGCAGCTGGACCCTCTACTTATGACTCTCGAAGCTCTGTGGACAGCGCTTCAAGCGGAATAGACTGCCATACCATCGGCCACATACCGCGCACTTCTTGCGTCCATGCCACGACGCGGAGCAGCAGTTATAGCGGCGAAGGGTGACTGTTCTCATTATTCGAGTCCGCAGATATATAGTAAATATCACAGTATAAGAAATAAGTATCTTATTTCTTATACTGAGGTAAATATACAGGGTGTTTTATAATTGGTGTCCCGTCTTTAGGTCCAAATAACGACTCAAGAGGAACAGATTGGGGGAAAATTAATATTGATTATTTGGTTTTAATGTCCCTTAATTCAGAATAAAAACATTTCGCGTCCCTGGGGGTGAAGGGGTAAGTTTTGAAAATTTCAATTTTGTAGGGATAGGGGTTAGACCCCATGTGTATTTAGAAAGTTGTAGAGCTAAACCCACATTTTACATGATGCTCTACAACTTTCTAAATAACACATGGGGTCTAACCCCTACCCCTACAAAATTAAAATTTTCAAAATTTACCCCTTCACCCCCAGGGACGCGAAATGTTTTTATTCTGAATTAGGGGACATTAAAAGCAAATAATCAATATTCATTTTCCCCCAATCTGTTCCCTTGAGTCGTTATTTGGACTTAAAGACGGGACACCAATTATGAAACACTCTGTATAAAGTCTATCTCAAAAGTTTAGGCAGTTTTTTTTACTTCCAACATAAGAAATAAAAATAAAAACTGTTTTGATTGAAAACTAACATTTATTGTGCACTAATATTCATGTGAAAAAAATTATAGCTTTATATACGTCATCAACGATATTTATTTTGGTTTGGTTTGTTTGGTATTAACGTCCTTTTCAACTGCTATGGCCATTTCATGACGGCATTATAGGGGCCGCAAATTTTGCCTCGCAAAGGTTCTTTAACGTGCAGCCGGCAAACGACTACACGGGACCAACTGCTTTACTTCCCTTCCGAAGGAAGTGCGTGATCTCAGGATTTCCCCCCTGAAAAAAATCCTCGTCGTCCTCGGTCGGGGTCGAACCTGCGTCCTCGGGCATTAGAGGCGATCACTCAACCATTGAGCCACCGAGGCCGATCAACGATATTTAATAAGTTAATTCCTATCCTCATAGCGCAGAGGGACCACTTAAGCATTCATTTTTGTTGGTACAAGTGTGTCAAAGGGAATTTTGTGCGTTTTGGAAATTTAGTGGAAATTCCATTCTTTTCAACCCATAAAATCAAAAATGGTCTGTCTCAAAAGATTAGGTAAATTATGTCTTCATAACGTGCAAACAAGAACACGAAAAAAAAACAATTTTAGCGTTTGATTTGTTTTTCTTGACATTTAAGAAATCATATACACGATCAGGCATTTTTGTGATAAGTTTCTGCAGAATCTGTGGCTTTAAACTATACCAGAAATCTTCAAAGGCAGTTTTCAAGTCTTTCACAAAAGAATATTGTTTTTGACCGGCATATTCTTGTCTACACATAAATCCGCAAAGGAATTCAATAGGGTTAAGATCAGGACTTCGTGCTTGCCACTTCCTTACTTGAAGGTTGTTTTTCTTTAACCAGGCAGATGAGTAAATGGAATATTGTCAATTTGAAAAACAAATTCTAGACAAAGAATATTGACAAATGGAAGGAGGATGTTCCAAGGTTTTTTGATAGTCTTCAGATTTTTGATGATCAGAAATAATCGCTAAGCTTGTAATAATTATAGCCAAATGTTCCTAAACCATGACAGTACCTGTTGACGACTGAAAAAAGATATATCTTCTGCCCAGAGGTCAAGCCAATAGAATTCCTAACCATCTGGTCCATCCAGGTTCCGTTTATTTCATCAGTTCCGTTTTATCTTATACGCCACTCGTCGTTACAATTCATCTGGTTACGGACATATACCAACCGTTCTTTCAAGGGTGGTTTTACAACCATTTTTCTGTAAACAAAATATGGATTTCTTTACAAAAATCTGTGAATTGTGACTGTTGAAACGTTTTGTTCAGAAACTGCAGCAATTTATCTCACAGACAGGGACTGATTATTTGCCATTTGCACAATCCTTTTCTCATCTCTGGCTGAAGTCACCTTTGAAAGTTTTCACCCTTGGCTAGAACTTTATAAATTCCAGATGATATTCGGAAGATTTCACTGACAACTTGTCGTTTGTTTTCAGCGTCAATATTTTACTTACTGCTACCTGAGAAAACTGCTTATTTTAGGCATTTTCACATGAAATGAGAATGAAAGCTTTTGTATCAGCAAATGAAGAGTTTTTTTAAAGAGATATGGGTAACACTAAGTGACTTCTTATACACTGTACACTTGTAGAGCGTGAAAGCTGTATCAAAATAACTTTAACTTACTTTTGGGACAGACCTTTTTTAATTTTTTTGGTTTAATAATTAGAAATAATTTTTATAAAACTTTTATCTTTTTCACACATGAAAGATAATAAATGCGCAAAAAATATTAGATTTATACCAAAACAATTTTTACTTTCATTTCTTATGTAGAAAATAAAAAAACTATTACCTAAACTTTTGAGAAGAACCTTATAAAACACTGTTACAATTGTCATATATTGTTTTTTTTATTTCCGAAGTTCGATCGAAATATCGACTTTATGGAAATGAGAGGACGAAAATATGTATTGAGCTCCTCGCATGCGCTCCCGATTTATACTTTCACCTATGGGGAGGGGGTAAAAACTGGCTATATGTTCGCCTTTCAGGAAGAAATTGAAACGGCCCAAGCAGCATTTTGCTGTAATAAGTGCGTGGCACCACTTTGAGCACCTCTTGTAATTATAGAGGCGAAAGGTAACTTGTATTGACCTCATGATATCCAAATAATTTTAGTTTTATATATACAACCTCTGAAAGATTTGAATAGCTGTAGTGGTCCTGGGTTCTGAGCGTATGAATAGTCTGTCGTATACTTCTGAGTCCCGACTGCATGAAGCGTGTGAAAAAATGAATATGAAATTTAACTAGTAGAAGTCGAAAAGGATTGAGTTTGATAGGAGTGGCCGCGATTCCGTATGTCAGAAGCAGATGAATGAGGGTATGCTAGCACATGTGTCCGAGTTCGTTTATCTAGAATGCCTGTTTGAGAGCAAGGCTCGCATGGGTGAAGAAATGGCGAGCAGAGTACTTGCAAAAGAATAGTAGGCACGACTAATTACAAGTGACAGATGCTCTGATGAAAGAGGCAAATATGATGTTACATCAGAGTGTCTTTGTGCCTAGTGTCCTATATATGGCTGATGCTTGGGTTAAGCAAGTTTGAGGAATATTCAATAAGTAACAGGCCGAATGCAATGGGGATTAAGCAAATGAATTTATATCCAAACTATTGACCGTGGTGGTTCAAGAAAGTATTCCACTGTGATGCATATCTGCAAAAGGCGTGAGACATTGGCAGACTCTGAATTTTCTAGAGGGCAATGATTCATGTTTAAAAGGCTCGATTGGTTTAATGAGGAAGACAACGAGTTTGCCGTCGCAATTTTATATCTGAATCTTATCGAGCATCTCTGAGAAGAAATCAACAGGCCAGCCGCGCTTGAACTCATTAATACTGGAATCTGTCGAATGAATGGGTAAATAAACCTGAAGACCGTTTTCATGTTTCAACACTGTGTTAGATGGTATGCTTAATAAATTGGCTACGCAGTATATTATTAAAATGTTTTAAAAAAGAAAATAAAAGTTACTTCATATTTTGCCAGTAGAGGATTTCGTTTGCCGACCATTTCTAAATTTGTTGGAAGGTTCATGTGAAGCAAAACTGGCCTAATGAAAACATAATCAGGCTATTTACATTAATGATTTTCTCTTTGGAGTAAACACCTTCCACATCACTACGTATTCTTTTTGTAATAGCGTTAAAGATCCAGAACTAACTCACCTGTTGGTCAAGTAAGCAGCTAAAGCACACGCAGCAGATGTATATAAATTGCGACTGATTTTTCCACCATACGCACCACCTAGTCTTCGAACTTGAAGATTGAAGCTATAAATATGATATCAAGAAATAAATCCTCCCGAGGAAGGTATAGGAGAGTAGAGAAAACCCTGAGTTCATCTATTTTTGCCCATTCACTTGCATTCAAACCCCCTAATTTATTTTTTCAAAAAATTGATTTTCTCATCAGTTCAGATCGAATGATACATCACATGCCTTATGTTGCCATAGTTTTAAAGACCAAGTGACTACCACCCCCACAACTCTGACCCCACTGGAACAATTTATCTTGCCTAGATCTTGACTAGAGGAATCTGCATAACGAATTTCACTCATTTACATACCGAAATACACGTAGACCTGTTGGTTCCCTCTAAGTCTCACCCCTGAAACTCCAATCCCATTGGGACAAACAAAACCAAACTAAATAGTGAAGGTGTACAGGGTATTGCAAAAATATACAGGACAGTATTGCTGGGCAGCCTATCCTCTCGCTCCTCTTATAAAATGATAATTGGGAAATTTTATTTTGGTTAACCCATTTACGCCGAAATTGGTAAAAATAGAAATTGAGACTCCATATCTTAAATTTATATTCTGTAGCATGTAAAGACATAAATAATTTACAAAGACATATAAAATTCCAAGAATATAATTAAACAGGGACTTAAAACTAATGAAATTTAAAAGATTACTAAATAACAAAGCTTCTAACAGTCCAAGGTTCTGGCAATAATTTTCACACCTAGTAGAAACGAACTTCATTGTTGACTCGGCACTTGCTTAAAAGATGACAATACGAAATAATAACGATGAAAAATTTTGAATTTTGAAGATCTTGAATAATTTGAGTTTTTAAATTAAGGTCCGAAAAGTCCGAAAATTTCACAATAAAAATGTCGATGAAATGAAAATGCAGTCCAATAAACAGCAAATTGTTTCATGATACTTAAAAATTAAACATGCTCCATGATAACTTGAAAATAAAAATTATATTTTTAATTCACTTAACAAGAAACTAAGTAGTGATGTCAGTTTCTGGCCTGTTGTCTAGCGATTCCAAAATTAGATTTTAAATAAAATTATATAGATGTAATTTTTTATGTCTTTGTAATTATTTTTATGTCTTTACATGCTACAGAATATAAATTTAAGATACGAAGTCTCAATTTCTATTTTGACTAATTTCGGCGTAAATGGGTTAACATAAAAAAAAAATCCAAATTATCATTTTATGAAACGACCCCTGAAGCAAGAAGATAGGCTACCCAGCAGTACTGTCCTGTATATTTTTACAACACTTTGTACAAGCCCGTAGTAAGATACATACCGAAATTTAAACTTCTACAGTACCTCAAAAAGTGCAAAAATTAAAAACCAATAAGTAACTCCTTGTGGCAGTTGTAATAATTTTTTTATTATCATTGTTTATCCAATTTGTTTTTTGCCACAATGTTTGAAGTACGAGTAGCTCGGAGAGGTAGCGTGTGTCCGCGCTCTCGAGGTGATGCGTCCGTGAGTATTATTGTTAATAAATGTTTCCTAAAAGCTTTACCAACGTTTTCTAAAACAGACTGACGACGGATCCTTGGGAGCAAGAGCCACTCCACTAGCCTCCAGTAGTGGAGGGTGATTTTGACTCTGTGTCAAGTTTTGTCAGTGCTGTCTGCAGTTGTTGAGCGTTTGTTTTGTTCCTTCGTCTAGAAGCTATCCGACTTGCCTCCACTGGTGAAGTACGTGTTCCTCAAGAAGTTTGGAAGCCATTTCTTTTCGAACACTTACCGCCATATTGGGGTAAGGCCTAAAGGAGTGAATCAACACATAAAAGATATATCCAGGTAGGACTATCTTTGGTATCGAATGTGAACTGCGTATTAGAAGTTTTATTAATTAATTCTCTTGCATATTGAAAGAATTAATTTATTAATAAATATTAGTCCATTATTGGAAGCGGATTGTTTCGTGATCTTTTGAACTTTTTCTTGTTGCTTTGTCTTGGTCACGTCGTTCAACGTGATGCTGCACTAACCTGTTGGTCACCTTATAGCTTGAATTTCACCTCTAATTTCTTTTCTTTTTTTTCTTTTTTTTTTGATTCAGCATGGACCCGATCAACGTATCCTACCTCTCTTGGATTTGAGCGAGGCTTCCGAGATTATACAGGCTAACCCATATTATGAAAAAACCATTGTTAAATGGGTGACAAATATGGCGACAATAAAGACGCAAAATTACCCGGGTAACCATTGCCATCTAGGGTCATAAAACAGAAATAGGCATTACCTCCCAGATTTTAAATGTAATACGAGGGTTGTACCAAAAGTAAGGTTCCCATATTTTTTACAAATAGAAAACATTGTTTATTGTTATTAATTTATACATCGTTGAAAAGCTTACACTGTTGTCTATTTTTCAACATAGTCTCCAATTTTTTTCGACACACTTTTGAAGACGTTGCTCCAGCTTTTGTATTCTTAAGTCGAAGAAGTCTCCCGCCAATCCATTGAGGAAGCGTGTGCCGTGGGAAGCTTCAGGAATGCGTTCAACAAGTTCACGGACAGTGACCCTCCGATCTTTCAGGAGCTCACTGTTGATCTTCTGGGCAATCGAATCCGAAACCGGCGGTCTTCCACTCCGTTCTTCATCGTGAACTTCCGTGCGACCCTCAGCAAAAGCCCTGCACCATTTTCGGACGTGCTGAACGGACATGCACTTTTCACCATAAACCTCAGTCAGTTGCCGATGAATCTCCACGGGCGATAACTTCCTTGCGTGGAGAAACCGGATTACTGCTCGAACCTCGCACTTGGCGGGAGCGGCGATCAACACTTCCATCTCTGACGGCTGCCAAGCGAACACTGAGCGCCGTAGCGAATCGCTCGAGAGTGGGCTCGAGAGTGCGGGAACCACTGCGCACGGCACTGTTGTCGGATTTAGCCTAGCACCTTCCCTCGAGGCTGTATAGTTCATCCAACAAGAGAAAAACAGGGTGTGTCACAGGAAGTTTCAGATTAGCCAATCAGAGAAAGGGGGCCTCCAGAGACAAATGAAAATTGTCTCTGGGGGCCTCATGCGCTTAATCACTTCTGTCTCATGTCTCATTGAAGAAGCGCTTTATGATATTACAGCAGAAGCTTTAATATTATTCAGTTGCTTTGCTTTAATTATAATTAAAAATATTGTACACTTCATAAAATTGTCTTTTAACTCAATTTTATATATATCGTTGTTCGAGATTCCCTGGGCCTTTTCTTTCCAGGAGTCGAAAAGCGGGGAGAGGGGGTGGTAGTTTCGCATGAAGACGCTTCGTTTCGTTTCCTTCTTGAACAATTGTTCGAACGCAAGAAAAAGAAACTTGCGTTGCCTTGGAAGTTTCTTCTATCAAAGCAGATGAGCTTTTAAAACACTGTTTTCCTTTAAAGTAACAAATACGTTCCACACAATCTCCCTAGCCTGGCTGTGAATAGTTTTCCTTGTTTGGCTGAAGAGCTGTTGGACGGCGTCGCCATTACAAATTGACTTGTGTAGCCCGCTGCACTTTCGGCAACTCTACAGACTTAGGCTCTGTGGGCGTGGCTTCACCTATGACGTGCCATTTGCACAGGCTACGTAGTAGAAATAGCTTAAGTAACTCCGACGTTCAAAACGGTTGCCTAATAACTAAAATAAGAGGAAAATAGGAAAATAAGAGCTTTCAGAGAATCTTCGTCGGAAAAACACTGATA
The DNA here is from genome assembly GCA_023313115.1 of Rhysida immarginata. Lineage (NCBI taxonomy): Eukaryota > Metazoa > Arthropoda > Chilopoda > Scolopendromorpha > Scolopendridae > Rhysida > Rhysida immarginata. The sequence goes on from JAHWFO010015411.1 coordinate 1,710,805, forward strand.
TGTTTCTAAAATAAATACAAAAATACGATCTGATATTTTATCTCAATTCATCCTAATATATTTTGGTTCTAATTTTGGTCCAACTTAACATTATTGATAGGAGATGGCGCAACCAGGAAATGGCGGCTGAAGATAAATTTAATACAAGATTAAATGAAGAGTCAGGTTTATTAGGTTTTATTGGTTTTAAATTATCATTATTTCGAAAAATAAAGTCTTCTGAAACAGAAAAGAAAAAACAGTCCAGCAAGTGGCATCAAGAAGGTTCGGGCATTTGAGTGCCATGATTCCACTACGTTTGTTCCGCTTACCATTGAACAAAATTGGACAATCGTAGTATTTCTTGAATAATGTGTGCAGATTAACATCGTTTTTAATGTGCTTGATGTTTTTTGTAAGTGATCTTGCGATTTTAACGATTTTAATAAAGATGATTTTTATATTTTACTACATATGTCATGACAGGAGAATAATTACAGATTAAAATGCATAAAGTAAAATAATTAGAAGAAAATATCTCAATTACTTAAGAAAAAGCATTGGGCAGAAAAAAAAAAAAAGTACTCTCCATTGAGAGGTTGGGTTTTTGGCAGAAGCTTAAATTTATTTTCTTGGACAAATAAAAGAAAAACGTGAAACTAGTGTATTTTCATAGTAATAATTAAAAATAATAAAATATACCATTTAAAATTTAAAAAAATAGCAAAAAATGGGGATTAATACACATTATGTAATCTATTGAGTCGGGAGACCACTAGTTATCTCAAGTTATTTTGCACCACTGGATGGTACATATACAAATATGAAATATGAAATAACAATTAGAAAACATTGTAGAACAAACATAATTACAGAGAGCACAAAATTAGAATGTATTTAAAATTGTAAAATAAGATAAAAGCGTGCTAAAAGTTATAAAAATGCAAAGAAAATGAAAATCCGTGTGAAAATTAAAGTAAGTTGGACGAAATGAAGAAACTAATAGCAGAATAAGATTATTTAAATGCAACCAAGTATGCAGAATCACAGCCTACATGATTAGAGCTGTGATAGAGTAAAGAAAAAAAAATCATTAAGTTTTTAATTGTAAATTGTCTTTTTACGTAAGCTTACTTATGTTTGTTATTTTATTTTATTTACTAATTTTTTTTTTTATATTTTCATTTTTACATCTTTGCATTTATTATTTATTTATTCTCGATATTATTTAATATTGAAGAAACATATAAAATAATTTTTGAAAAGAAAAAAAGTCACCGAAAGGGAAATCGAACCTAGCTACACAGATGATAGTCAAAAACGTTAACTATTTTCCCATCGGGAACCTCGACAAACGAGTCTTTATTAAATTTATAAGATTTCAAATATTATTTTTACTTAAGTAATCTGCGACCTGTGTCAACGCCACCTAAAAGATGGCGTTTCTCTGTTTCTCTCTAGATGGCGGTGCCTGTGTCATGGCATAGGAGAAGCTCCGCCCAGTGAGCTCAAGTCTGTAGAGTTGCCGAAATTGCGTAGCCGCTGAAGGAGAGATCCACAAAGCATTGCGGATGAGTGAGTAGTCGATATCAGACCGGAAACACACCCTGTTTTTCTCTTGTTGGACGAAGTTTAGCTCATTGGGAACCTTACTTTTGGTACAACCCTCGTATAAGCACGAAGAATTGATTAAACCTATTAAAATATTGCGTTAACGAGAATTAAATATGTTTATTTCGTTGATATAAGATAATTTTTAGAATTCAAATTAATATGTTTCTGATTTGTTTGGAAGATGGCGGCTATTTCGGTTTTATGACAACAGATGGCAATTTTTACCCTGGTAATTTTGCCTCTTTTCGCCATCTTTATTGTGGCCACTTTTTTCATGATATGGGTCAGCCTGTATAATCTCGGAAGCCTCGATTTGAGCTACCCTACAATTCGTGTCTGTGTTATCTTGGAATGCTCCGTTGTTGCTCAGCTTGCTGCACGTTTAATTATTATTTGGAAGTGATCAATAATTATGATTGTACTGTGTTTAATGTATTATAAAGTGTCAATTCTTAAAATGTACTACGGAAACTATGATCTTTAATTTGACTAAAAAATAAAGAAAATTGAATCATTTTCTTGATTATCTTGTTTTTTGTACTTAAACTTTTTTTTTATTTTTATTCCATATTTGGAACGTGAACGCAAAACAAAGCGTCACACACTAATTAATAGTAAGTGTATTTAACAAATGGTTCTGTCTAATTTTCTTCCAAAAAAAGCTACAAGAGTTCAATTTGAAGTATACGGGAGATGCTTACAGCTGGAGAGAAAGACCAAATTTGATTAACTTTCGCCCAGTGGAGTACTGGCTGCCCCCCCCCCCCACTATCTTTTAATTATGTCCATCCTAATTTTATGAATACAAAAACATAAATTACCTGCTTTTCTTTATATCTAGCACTTGAGCTATGGATTGCTGTGATGCATCCAACCACTGTGTCGATGTTGAAACATCCATTCCGTCTTCGGTTGGCACACACAAGGCAATCTGCATAAAGAAATATGTGAGTATGAGATTTGTTTCTATAAATTTAGAAACTGATAAGCAGCGGAAGATAGCATGATATAGAATTTTTACATGAGTTTCAAGATGTAGATGATATTGAGTTCCTACTCTAACTTCGCCCTTTAACACATTTGCAGCATTCTTCAAAGCACCTGTAATTATTATTTACGAGTATTTGACAGTTTATATTAATTAATATATTTTAATAAATTATGTATATTATTTTATTTTATATATACAATACCTTCAACGTCTCCTACTTTTACTGTATGTATATTGTCCTCTGTTATAAGGGATTTTGAGTCTTTGATGACTTGATCTATTGTTAATATTGGCGGTAATTCATTATCATACCTGACATTCACTTTTTTGGCTGCAATCTCAGCTGTAGCTTGAGAATCTTTAAAAAAATTCCAAACTTAATTTAAATAAAAAAAGCCTGAGATAATAAATAGCAAGTAATTGCGTTTAATATAACGTTTAAAATGGTGACGTATGCAGGGTGTTTCTGATGTTCTGTACTAATTTTCAAGGTATGTCCAGGAACCAAAACAGGTAGAAAATGTTATATAAATATGTGGTTGAAAACGCTTATTTTCAGAGTTATATCGGTTTGAAGGTATCCTTAACGTAAAGCCTATAGGATGCAAACTGTGATTTATTTCTGCGGTATAACAAGATAATACACTTCTTGTCAAAAGCAAATGCCATAGCAAGGCTCAAAACGGGCTCCGGCTGTTTGAATTGTCGCAATTCTTCAAACTGTTAAACTGTAGAAAAAAGCGTTGTCGATCTCATGTTTATATGATATTTTCCGCATGTTTTGGACCCTGAAACATATCCTGAAAATTTTTACAGACCTTCAGAAACACTCTGTACATTATACACTCAAGACATTGTAATTACTCCCGTAATAAGTGGTCTGACCACCCCGTACCTCGATTTAAATGAATGTAAAGATTCAATGGAGATATTCAGGCTTCAACAGTAAGGAAGTAAACTATGTGATCAAAGGTTTAGAGACACCAGCACTTCTGCGTCGCAGGCTTCAGATAACAAGAATTGGTAATCGATGGACCCCTTTTAGCTCTAATGACAGCCTTTACCCTCCGAGGAAGACTTTACACCAGTTTTCAGTAGTAAGAGGTTAGGATTTTTTTTAATTCTGATACTAATTAGTTCATCCACGAATGAAAGACGGCGTAGTCTGGCTCGCAGTCGACGTTCCGATTCATCCCAGAGATGTTCAATATGATTGAGATTGGAGTTGTGAACAGGACAATCCATTTCTTCAAGCCGGTTTGTCTTGAAACCAGTCGTGTACAGTCCTTACTTCATGGCAAAGAGCATTCAGATAAGAAACGTTGTCCAGGCATCCGCCAAACCCAAATTCGTCCATCTGATTGCCAGAGTGTGTACCGTGATTCACCAATCTAGAGTACACGTTTCTATTGTTCCATGCTCTAGGTTCTGCGAGTTTCACACCATTCGAAACGTCGCTTGGAATTGTTGCCAATGATGAAGAGCTTGTGAGCAGCAGTACGACTCTGGAAACCCAGGAAATGGAGTTCCTGATGAATGGTGATTGTGCTAGCAACAAAGAAGCAGATTTTCTGAACTCTGTAGCAATCATTTCATCGAAGACCTTCAATAGCTCCGCGTCAGACGTGCAAGCACTCAACGATCTTTGGCTATAGTTGTATGGGATATTTGTAGAATGGTGGCAAGCTCACGGATTGACTTGTTATAAAAGTGGCATCCTATGATGGTTCCACTTTGGAAGTCGCTGAGCTCTTTGAATGACCTCTATTTAAATAATTTACATGTCAGTGTCGTGAAACATATAGTACATTCAATGAGTTATGAGGAGTATCCCTAAACTTTTGATCACATAAGGCATGACTTACACAATAAAATTTTTCGAAATTCTTCAGAAACTTGCTCGGAATATCCAGGTGCGGAAATGTTTGGCGCAGATGCTTAATAATACTGATCCCCAGGAAACACAGTTTGCCAAGAATCGTGATTCAACGGAGAAAATGACTTACTTCCAATCTTCGATGGTCTATTTCCACCGCAAGTCTGGGCATCTGCGCAGTTCATAACAGTTCAAAGAATGTCAGTTGTTCATTGGTTAATCGGATGACCAAATTGTATTTCAATGCCTTACCTACTGCTAATACTAGCAGAGCTACTTGATGCTTCCTAAGATGTTACTAGACCATTTGAGTCCGTTGGAATCCACTAATGAACCATTTATTACAACTGGCCTACATATTATAAGTGACTTTCTATTTTTATATACCTTTCATTATGGAATAGAACATAGATCTAGTCAATAGTATTACTTTAGTTTCCTCTTCCTATTTTCATTTGCAATACTTGCAGAAGCTTGCCATTACCCTTTATAGATTGAATTGAAAATCTAATGGGACCATACCAATATTTACGTTTAGATACTCCTTTTGACAAGAATACAGATTGACGGTATCAACTCCACACGTATATCGGAAACATTATGTTTAAATTCGACTCCACACCATAATAAATACTTTCAGTAACTCCTGTCAAGTCTACTACAGTGAAGGTATGATGGAAACAGGCCTCTGCAGCTAGACTACAAATCACTCTCAACTTATGAATGGTTTAGGACGTTGAATTACCTCTTTTTATCGAATACATTTTAACAGGGGTAATATATAGCCATTAATGAATGAACCTCTTTTCAACAACATTGAGATATACACTGAGTGAGCATATTATTATGACCACCCTGTCAGTAACTCCTTGGGCCACCTTTTACCTTTAATACTGCGGTGATTCTTCGTGGCATCGATTCCACGAGATGCTGGAAGGTGGTGGGAGGCATCTGACACCATGCCTGATGGATAACACTGTCTAGTTGTGCTAGATTGGACAGTGGTGGATCCAGCCGTCTGATGGTTTGTTCGACTTCGTGTCACAAATGCTCAATTGGAGTGAGATCTGGGGTTTGTGGGGGCCACCAAAGTAAGGTATAGTCCCCCTCATGGTCCTGGAATCAGTCCTGCACAATACGAGCTCTGTGGCATGGCGCATTGTCTTGCTCGAAGTAGCCATCTCCATTGGGGTACGCCATCAACATGACAGGATGGACTTGATCGGCAACGATACGGAGGTATGCGGTGCCATCCAGACGTTGTTCAACAAGTATTAACGGACCAAACGCATACCAGGAAACATTCCCCAGACCATAAAACTGCCCGCACCGGCCTGAAGGGTTGTACTCATGCATGCGGGGTCCATGCTTTCGTGCTGTTTCCGCCAGTTCCTCACGCGGCCGTCTGCATGATGTAACTGGCTCGTCAGAACACATGATTTGTTTCGACTTCTCGATAGTCCAGTCCTTGTGATCCTGAGCGAGTTGGAGTCGTTTCCACTTGTGGCTGCAGACAGCAAAGGTGTGCGGACAGGTCTTCGGCTTCCGTATCCCATGCGATGCAGTGTGCGGCGGACTGTACATTCAGAGACCGTTTTGGAGGACCCCTGATTAAGGTCAGCAGTGATTTGATGCACAGTTGCCCTTCTGTTATCCTTTACCAGTCGTTACAGTCTCCATTCTGTCCGATCATCAACCATACGCGGGCGACCACAACGCGAACGTTCAGACCCCGTCTTCCACTAACCGTCCAGTCTTTAAATACTTTAACGACGGCTGCTCTTGAGCACCCCACGAATGCTGCTGTTTCGCTGATACTCGCTCCATTGCTCCGAGCACCTACAATAATCCCGCGTTCTAAGGCTATGAAATCGCGTCATTTACCCATAGTTGAAGAATGGAACACGTCTACTGTAGTCGACGACACACAGCTTCCCTTTTTATATTGGTCCGGTCAGCTAACAACATTTTGGCGACGTCCGTGCGTGCATTTGAATAAACATGTCAGATGGTCATAATAGTGTAATAAGCTCACTAAGTGTGCACTGCTCGGCCAATGAACCTCTTATGTTGTAGAGCTTCCGTTAGCCTTAGTGATAAAATTTATACAGTTAGGCCTCCGAGAAGACCAAGTCCGATAACAGTCATCTGTTATCTAACCACGCCGTTCATTACACCACTTTTCGTTTCATCACTGAAATGAGGGATTTACCCACAGGCGCTGGGCTCTCCATCTTTATACTTTTCAAGTCCCTGGGCATCGATCTAGTGCAGGGTATGTTTGAGACTAACCTTCATTGAAGTCTCCGTTAATTGCTACTGCACAATAGATCTTCGTTATTTACAATGTTATAACTTAATTGACAGGCAGAGTACACTGCTTGGCAATTGCTAAGGAACAGCTACATTTTTGTCAATAAATACTGTCCCAAGAAAAAAACATTACCATAACTTCAGTAGACGTATTACACTGACTTTATGAACACAAAATGGCATGGAATTTGAACAAAGGAAACGAACATAATGCAAAAGCAGAAGACGATCATGAAGCATCAATGAGTTACTAAAGAAAAATTTTGGTTGTTTATCACCGGTTTGAAATGTGAGAGAGACCCTTAGTAGTGAGTATGTCCTCGTACCGCAATGCATGTTGGCATCTGTTTGGCATGCTTCCCACCAGACTGTTGAGAAGAGCAGTCGGGATCTTATCCCATTCTTCCTGTAACGCACTTTTCAGTTCCTGCAGCGTTCTGGGAGGAGGATTCTTTTGAGCCACACATCTACCAAGAGTATCCCAGCATGTTCTATGTGACTGAGGTCCAGAGAGTATACAAACGCTTGATATCCTCGCTCCTAAGAACATCCGATACCATGTACGCCCTGAGTGGACCGGCGTTGTCGGTCATGTACAAAAAGTCTGGATCAATGCCAGAAGAATCTCCACGTTCGCTCCACGGAAAAGACGAACGCGTTCCAGAAGAATCTGCCTGGAATACCGTGCTGCAGTAACAGACCCTCCTCCAAAGATTGAAGGGGTGTTCTGGCATCATGCACAATGCTCTCTACCCCACACCACGACTGTTTGACTAAAACGTTGCACTTCTCGAACGTGTTGTTGTTGATAACGAGTTTCCTCTTCACGCCAGATCAGCTGACGCCCAGAATCACTCTGCATAGTGAACCGAGACTCTTCGCAGAACATCACCATGGACCACTCCTGATCGCCCCAAGCACAATGCTCGTTACACCACTTTTATCTCTTCCGTCGATGGAGCGGAGATAGAAGTGCATTTGTCAGGCTTTCATGCATAGAGCCCAACATCATTCAACCGACGGGAAACGGTTCTGACAGAAACACGAGTGCCTGTAGCAGCGGCAAGATCTGCGGTTCTCGATGCGCGAGTCTGATTTCTTCATCTTTTTGCTGAAACGGCTATGCTACGGTTGTGCTCCTCCGATGACCCCCCCCCATTCACACATAAAGCGGACCCCCTGGTGGCAGCAGTAGTTTTCAAAAGAGAAACAACACTTTTCGCAACGCCCATTGCTCGCGCAACTTCAGTCACACTTTCCCCTGTCTCGCAGCTCGTCCACGATTGTCGTCACTTAAATAACGTCTCTGCGGCATTCTGTTGACGATATGTTATAGAGGGACTGAAAATTTACAGTAATGTTCGCAAAACACTGCACTTGTATTCGCCCTAACACTCCACGGCTACTGATTTTCCCTGATCCATAGCTTATTGGACACGTTACTTTTATTCAAATGATGGAAATCGAACAACAGAGTTGCAACCAATGTTTTGACACGTCCTGCATTATTTTCCAGCGCCCCTAAATAGCGGAATACGCATATTCCTTAGCAATGGTCAAGCAGTGTAGTTTGGTTATTTCGTTAGGTTTTTGGTTGCGTGAACATTTAGGCCGTTTTACGCCCTTTCACATAACTATAAATTTAACAAAGCCCTTAAGCTTTTCCACATGACTACTATCTCTACGAATTTGTGGGACAAACACAAACATCTTTGCTGGCGCGGGATTCCAAGCCTACGTTCCAGCAAACCCGGCCACCAGTTCGGCCTAGTTAGATTTAAATTACCGTTTTCCAGGTAAGAAGGGACGCATCTTGATTTAATGAAACGCCGTTGTATTGAATACGACGAGTATTGATTTTACGAGTATTGATTACAGAGCGCCAGAAAAAAAAACCCTTTCGCCCTATTGCCCTGCATCGTAGTTTCCACTGCAGGAGAAGGGAATGCAGAACACCAGTTCGAATCATTTTACATAAAGGGAAATTGAAATTAAAATATCACTATTCAAAGCGGGGTGTGGGTGATCGATAGGCAGAAAGGCTTTGAAAGTTAGAGAGTAAGCTATTCAGTGCATAAAAAAAGAGATATTGATGACGAAATGTCGTTCAAGGGCAAAATTTAGCGTTGCCAACTGCAACAGCGGCCCTCATCTACATAATGGTATCCAGACAAAAGATTTGATAAGCACAGTGGTATTGTCATTGCCACGACTGCGCCTAACTGCTGAAGTTGTTTAATATGAACAACAAGAATGCTACTGTAGCGTTATAAGAGTACCGACGCCATAAGTCATTGCCTGTTCGACCAGGAAGAGGGAAGAAACCCTGCAGTCTGCAAGTGAGAGAAACTGTTGCACACGACAGTTGCTGAGCAATCAACAACGGAGAACGCCAACAAAATTTGCAGTGCTCATGGCATAACATATGTGCCTATCCCTATAATCTCCACCAGTTCCAAGGGTTGCAAGCCGGTGATGCTAGCCTCCAAGAACAGTTTGTTTTGACATTTCTGGCACATGTGGAGGTGGATGATCAGTGGCGTGACAACATCCTGTGGAGTGAGGATACCCACTTCTATTTGTGTAATGGATTATATTTAATGATTAGATAAAATTTGGCATACATTTTGACCAACTAGTGCTAAACTGTTGTTGTTGTTGGCAGTGCCAAATTTCGTTGGGGAACAATGTTATTATAAATGTCTCATCCTGATGTTCTGAATTGCATAGCTGCCAACTGAAAGTATTCGCCCTACTACTCTCTTTAGGGACACTTTAATTTGAATCACTTTGTATAATTAAAGCCCACGTCCATTTTACCTGCAACAATGAGTCCAATGGCTTGACCAGCATACAAAACTTTGCCACTACTAAATAACTCTTCAGGTACTTGGTAAGATCCCTTTGCCAGGGGATAAACATTATTTACTCCTGGAATGTCTTTAGCTGTTAGGAATTTGACCACTCCAGGTACAGCCTAAGAAATTCAGAAATAAATATTCAAAAAACAAGGCAAAAATATATAATCTTCAAATACACTACCCTTCAATAATGGACCGGACACCTAATTTACATGAAATACGATTTGCACGTTGGAACCCATATTAACAGCTAAAGTGATTCTATAGTTTTAGTGTGGTAACTTGCAAGTCCTGTAACTTTGTCGAAGGTGGAGTTAATCAGCTGCCATATTGCGGACATGTCATCTCGTGAATTACTGTATAGCAACCTTCATTTATTGATGATATCGTGCAAAAATAAAACACATCGGAACACATTCTCCCGACGTCAGATAATAATGGAAAACATTTTATAGAGTCACGAATCACGTTACACTCTGTTCCAGTCGGATGATCGTGTTTATGTATGGCGAATGCCTCTTACATGAGTGCATCGTTCCTGCTGTGAAGTTTGATGGTGGTGAATAATGGTTCATAGCAAGATTTGGGACTTCTGCTTGTGGTTGTAAGCAGTTTGAACCCTGAAACCTACAAAGATATTTTGGGTAATCGGGTACTTTCTTTGCTGTGGGGAGAATATTTGGTAACAAGGAGTCATTTTTAAATAATGACATTTACGGTATCTTGAATAATCTGGACTTTCTGGCTTAAGCACTTTCCACGTATTCTCTCTGAAGAACAATCCATCGTTGCCAATGCTTCGGTAATATTCGTATGGCAGCACTTGGGTTGTCACGCAACTACTCTCTGACAGTTGTTGGTAGTGCGTTATTGTCCGAAAATCTAAAACTACATGGTGGTTTCTTCAGTTCCCTGAAGAGAGCGTAGTCGCTGGGTGCGAGATGAGGGGAGTATAGATGACGCGGCAACGCAGTGAACCCCAGTGACATCAGAGTTCTGTTGGCTCACGGTTGATTTCCTGCTACGTACGTGTTGCGATTGATCCTGGTTTCCACTCACACTCATCAAAAGTAATGAGCTTGTTTACATGTGGAAGTTTCGCGTCAGTCCGGGAGATAAACGGCCGGCCACTGCTTTACCTTTTCTCTGTGGTTTCGCTTCTACTTTAAATCCCCTCACCCAGTTGAACACTGTCGTACGTGACAGGACACTCCCATCTTGTATTGCATGCAATATGCTGTATATTTTGCGGGCCTGTTGCCATCTTTCTACGAAAACCACGCGGCCCACCTCTACCCATGTAAATAACCGTTCATGTTTTATCGTCAGATAGTTGCTTCTCAGATGGCGTATGCGTCATACTATCCAGACATGACTGGAATCCAGCATCATTAATCACTCTTCAAGATCGACTCTTTCAAATCAGTGAATTGTCGTCGGCTTGCACTTCCAATTTAAATCATTTGTAAACAACCCTCGTAGTTTACACCTTGTCATGTTTCGGCTTCTGTCAGGCAGTGGCACACAGACCAGAATGTCCATCCCTTTCATGGCCCACTTAGAGCCCTGATCGAAAACTTGTAGGACGTATTGGGCCGCCGAGTGAGGGCAAGGAATCATGTTTAAAATCCACTGTTGCTTATTGCGGCGCCAAGAAAGGTCATGCTAAGTTTTTGTGCCAAGAATGGTCTCAAATACCGGAAGGTGTTTATCGGTACCTTATATAAAGTACGCCCGAATGAGCCAGCCGACGTTATTTCAGCACGAGGTCCAGCAAGTTATTAAATAAAATAAAATATCAATTTTTTGTACCTGTGTTCTGTCATTTCCATAATTTTAGGGTAGTGTATTTCCTATATGTCTAGGGTGTGATTATTTGATCACGCAATACGGCAGTCTGTTAGAAGAGTACATTCTGTTGTAAAACGCTCTAAGGGATTGACACGCCGTTAGATAGCATAAGAATGATCCGAAGTCAGTAAGTTGAGCGAAATTCCAATATGCCATTTTCAAAGACAACAAAAATGATTTTACTGCCTAGGCGGATAAAAGGAGCACATTTTTATATTACAGCAGGGATACATCAGCCATGAATATCTAGAAGTAACTTGCATTTAAAAACACTTTAAATAAGACTACATAAAAAATTAATGCGAGCAATTAGCTATTGATAACAATATATCTAACAGAAATAAGCTAGGATTAGAAATAATTATGGATAACAATAGGCCTAATAACTCATTAAGATGTATGCCATTTCTTAGCATTGAAAGCTTCTAGTGATACGATGTGGTACCATTAAAACACGTCCAACTAACTAATTTTTACTATCATTAATTACACGTTATATTCATACATATCACGTCGTTAGGTCTGAAGCTTTTCAATAGTACATGTACCATATGGCAACATTGGAATGCGTATTACTAAACCATTTCTATATATCATTAATTACTCCGATTTGACGCCTCGTTGTGAGTTGTTTGCTATATTACAAGAGATCTCTTAGTATTGGAAGTTTCAAGGGTATTATATGCTACTTTTGGAATACCTATTATTAAACCATTTTCGAGTATCATTAATTACTCGTTATATTTATTTATGACTCGTCGTTACGAGTTCTTTAATATCTTTACGATTATATGCCATGTATCTTAACAGTGAAACCGTTCGGTGATACCATATGGCACCATTAGGACACGTAATACTAAACCAATTCCGTGCGTCAATTATTACTCATTATACACTGAGTTCCAAAAAGATAGGTCCGCCTAATTAAAGTAGCCTCCAAAACAAAACAACTGATATAAATTCAAATCTACACTCTTTGTAGTACAAAATACAATTAAAAAATTTAAATGAAATCTAATACTTTTTAAGTGATAACAATATTTTCATTATAACTTGTTGCAAAATGATAGGTCCATCATTTCTCAATAATTTGTTTGCCCTGGTGATCACTTTAAAAATGCGATCAGGCATTGACTGAATTAGTTTTTCCAGATACTTGATGCTAATTTTTCCCAATTGAGTCTTCAAAGCATCAATTGAATCCTACTGCTTGCCTCCACTATAAACTCCACGTGCAAGTTTTCTATAAACTCCCCCACAAATTTTCTATGGGGTTAAAATCCGGGCTACAGGCAGGCTAATCTAAAAGTTGAACCCCATTTGCTAAAGTCCACTCTATTGTTGATTTAGCTTTGTGTTTTGGTGCATTGTCTTGTTGGTAAATCCAAGAAGCACCTCCCAGAGCCTCACCAAATGGAAGCAAATGGGTTTCCATCATTGTTTGGTTGTCTGCAGCTCGCATTCTACCTGGCAGAAAAGCCACATTAGTTTTGCCATTCCATCCGAAGGCTCCCCAGGTCATTATTCCTCCTCCTCCACACTGCTGGGCAAAGATTGTCCTGGGCAAAGGAAATGATGTCGTGGACTGATGAATGGAAGCGTGTTGCTTGGAGTGATGAGAAGAAATTCAACCTCAATGGCCCTGATGGTCTAGCCTATTAATGGCATGACCTCAAGAAGGAAGAAAAGTCATTCTCTGAACAGTAGTGTGGAAGAGGAGGAATAATGATCTGGAGAGCCTTCGGATGGAATGGCAAAACCAATGTGACTTTTCTGTCAGGTAGAATGCGAGCTGCAGACTACCAAACAATGATGGAAATCTACTTGCTCCCATTTGGTAAGGCTCTGGGAGGTGCTTCTTGGATTTACCAACAAGACAATGCACCAATACACACGGCTAAATCAACAATAGAGTGGACTTTAGCAAATAGGGTTCAACTTTTAGATTGGCCTGCCTATAGCCCGGATTTTCACCCCATAGAAAACTTGTGGGGGAGTTTATAAAAAACTTGCACGTGGAGTTTATAGTGGAGGCAAGCAGTACGATTAAATTGATGCTTTGAAGACTGCAACTGTTGCTAATTGGGAAAAAAATTAGCATCAAGTATCTACAAAAACTAATTCAGTCAATGCCTGATCGCATTTATAAAGTAATCACCAAAAATGGTGGGCAAACCAATTATTGAGAAATGATGGACCTATCATTTTGCAACAAGTTATAATGGAAATATTGTTATAACTTAAAAATTGTTAAATTTTATTAGAATTTTTTAATTGTATTTTGTACTACAAAGAGTGTAGATTTGAATTTATACCAGTTGTTTTGTGAATAAATATATTTTTGTTTTGGAAGCTACTTTAATTAGGCGGACCTATCTTTTTGGAACTCACTGTATATACAGGGTGTTTCAAAATTATGTACAATAAATTTAGTGACATATTCTTCAGGTCAAAAGAAGACGAAAATGTTCTATAGCACTTTGTCTGGAAACGATTTGTTTACGAGTAATCCAATATCATACAGTAGGGAAGCACGGTAGTTTGCGGACGATATTTTAGCAGTTCCAGCGTTTCGACCTAACACTAGGTTGAGTGGTTTGTTCCATTTAAACCTACATTAGGGTTGTTCCATTACTTGTGCACGGTTGTTTCCATTACTGTAGTTTCACTACTGTACATCCACTAGGAATATCAATTTCAGAACGTTTGCGTGCTATGACATACGCATTACGATTTACGTAAAAAAAAGTCATGTCACGTATTCCAGTACAGAATACACTGACATGCATCTAATGTATGGTCTTGCGGACGGAAATGCTGTGGAGGCAAGAAGACTCTACCAAGAACGCTTTCCGAATAGACGTTTGCCAAATAACCGAACATTTGTATCTGTCGAAAGACATTTGAGAGAGCGTGGTTCCTTTGGCCGTCAAACAGGACAAGGGCGGCCTGTAGCACATTCTCCGGACGAGGAGGATGTGATAATTGACATCATACATGATGAACCACAGACAAGCATCCGTCGTATTTCTTCCATGGTACACATTCCGCACTCATCTGTTTGGCGCATTCTTCACCGTCAGCTTTTGCATCCATACAACCTGCAACTGGTTCAGGCACTGAACCCAACGGACTATTCACACCGACAACGATTTTGCCAATGGATACAACGTCGTCATGCTGCAGACCCTAGTTATCTCAGCCAAATATTTTTCACGGACGAAGCAACCTTCACCCGGACAGGAATCGTAAATTCTCACAACCAGCACCATTGGGCAGATGCTAACCCGCATGTTACCAGAGCTCGAGCGCATCAAGAGCGTTTCTCCGTGAACATTTGGTGTGGAATTGTCGGAAATAACTTAATTGGCCCTTATGTGTTGCCGCCACGATTGACTGGGCGAACGTAGCTTTTGTTTCTGCAGAATGCATTGCCAGAATTACTGGAAGATGTTCCTGTTTTGATAAGATCTAACGTGTGGTTCATGCATGATGGCGCTCCAGCACATTTCAGCCATGTTGTGCGAGCACACCTTAATGCTGCATACACGAATCGGTGGATAGGTCGAGGTGGACCGGTAGCCTGGCCTGCAAGATCACCCGATCTTAATCCCTTGGACTTTTTTCTGTGGGGTCATGTGAAAACGATCGTCTACAGCACAGAAGTTCCTAACATTATGGATCTGCTACAACGAATTGAAAATGCATGCCAAACCGTTCGTAATGCTGGCGACGAACTCTTCTATGACATCAGACGGTCGCTCATGCAACGAGCCGAAGCGTGCGTGCGAGCTGGTGGCGGGCACTTTGAACAATTCCTGTAATTTGGAGCCACGGGTTTAGTTGGCTGTATCGCGTAAATAAATCGTTTCCAGACAAAGTGCTATTGAACATTTTCGTCTTCTTTTGACCTGAAGAATATGTCACTAAATTTATTGTACATAATTTTGAAACACCCTGTATTCATGAGACGTTATTACGAGTTGTTTGATTTATTACATGCAATACGTTAGCACTGAATATTTTAAAGGGGGTTTATCATATTGGTACCATTAGAGCACGTGCTATTGTACCCATACAGGCTATCTCACTTATGTTTGTACTTATGTCCCTTATTTATCGATTGGCGAAAAAAGAATGTGAAATAGTTAAGTCGTTTTCAAGTTAGCGTACCAATAATAAGCTCTCTTTTTATTAAAGAAACCCTTTTAGGAAATCGGTACAGATATCCCTTTTCGATAATAGTCTATCACGTGCATCCTGCACACGCACCATCCCAACAACGCATAGAGCAACCGTGGAGCCGAAACGAAGGATGATTACAATACACTCACAGAAACGTTTTCCCCAATGCGAGGGTGAGCCGAGTCACCCTCATTCTTGAAATTGTGTCTACAGACGGACAGTTGTGTGGACAAACCGACCACATAAACACTCGTCTACGAATATGTGATAAAAACGGGAACTGACTTTGGAAGAATATATAAAAAATAATTTTTAAAAAATATAAGGTGCACGTTTTTAGCACCTACTGTTCAGAAATATGAAGTGATGAATGCCGGGTTGCGTGATAAAATGATCGCTCTAATTATTTTGTAGCTCTTACCAATGCAGCGTTTGCATCAATATTCTTAATATATGCATTGCCTTTGCTGCTGAGGACAAAAGCTGAGTACAGAGTTTTTGGTGGTTTGGGAATATCCATAATGTATTCAGCTTCTCCTGAACACTATATAAGAAAAGAAAAGTAGAACGTTAACATAAGATCTATTCTAATGAGACTAAGGAAGTTTAAATCAAATTAATATCTGGAACAGACATTTCTACAGATAAATTCATATATTAGAATGTGAAATCAATGATAAGTATTAGAAAAATCATTGGGTCTGTACGAATGTAATAGCATGTAAATAAGCAACACATTTGAACGCAACTAACTGAAAATTCTGACACGTTACCAAGTCAAAATTCCCTTTTGGCTCGACACATACACTATCTGGCTATTCGCCACCGGACACCTCTCCAAAAGCGCATGGGATCGTGCGTACACGTCAAAATAACTATAAAAGACGTTGACGGGTTACAATACACTTATAGAGCTACAACAGTTAATATGAACAGATGACGCGAACTTAGTGCGGAGGAAAGAGGGAAGAGCCCAATGGGTATTCGATCCCCTAAGTATCCAACAAATTTCAGATACCTTGTTCGACAACGAGTGATATTATTTTGAAATGGAAACGAGAAGGGGGTTATAACATACCAATCCAGACCCAGTAAACAGACGAAATTGACATATCGCGACCGTCGATGTTTGAAAAGCGTGGCATTCTAAACTGCTGCTCGTCAAACCGGAAAGTTGCATTAAAAATATTGGCACTGGACATTCGCTCGGCGTCGACTATAATGCAAGTGATCGTGCCATCCTCCTAGAGATCGTCGTACTTGGTTTTCATGGGGAGCAGTAGTTTAGAAGCTAAATAGCAGTCCTCAATGCAATCCGTCGGTTACAGTGGTGCAAGGAATGCCGCCACTGGACTCCAGGACAATAAAAAACCATCCTATGGAGTGATGAATCTCGCAACCAGTTGTGGCGGTCCTAAAGTGTAGGTTTAGAGAATATCTGGCGAACTATATTTACAGGTCTACGTTGTACCCCCAGTCAAATTCGGAGGGGGTGACATCATGGTCTGGTCCTGCTTTCGCGGAACCAAGAATGACGAAGCGTACCAAATACTTCTGGACATTTCTGAGCTACCGACTTTGGGGAAACATTTTGGTAATAGCCCATATGTCTTTCACCACGACAATTACTCCCCGTTATTAACACACTTGACTGGCCAGCTCAAAGTTCAGACCTGAACACCTTTGGGACCATCGGAGCGAAGCATCGACTGAGAGCCAGGCTATGCCGTTAAAAGAATATCACTGAGCTCTTTGCAAATTTGAAGGATGCATGGTACAAGATTTTCGCCGACAAGTATCGCAAATTGATGAAAAGTTTTTCTCGAAGGGTTGCACATGTCATTGCGGCGAAAGGAGGCCCTACAAGACACTGATGCCGTGAAGGGTCCAGTGTAAGTTACTGGTATGGGATAACTGGTAACGAATGGTCAGATACTGTATGCATAATAACTCCATATCAATGGGAGCTTACACTTCGCCATTGGGAGGGGCGGTCTCCAAAGAATTATGGCTTCGATATTTGGATATTTCATTCACACCGATCCAATATTATATACACTGGTCAACCGATGTTTTGTAATGAATCGATCTTGGAGACAAGCATTATCAAGGTCATCAAATGGGTATTTGATATCTGAAATGAGGCTGCAAGATCTATATTCTTTACAATGTGTAAATGGATAATGCAATTGAAATCATTAGAGGCCGAATGATGGCCTTATCATAGCATTTCCGAAAGACTGATGCTAGTGATACTTTAGTTACTGAAGAATGTAAACTATCAAATTTTTGGCCCTAAGAACGACCACATATTGAATGATGCAATAGATTAAGAGTAGTATCAAGAGAGAGATTAAATTTTGGTAATGGTGATGGCGTTATTGTTCCAGGATACATTGATCATGTATATAGTATCTTAGTGATCAAGTACTTTTGTTTAAGACTGTGTCTCCTGTATATTCTTGATTGTCAGGGAGTGTTTTACAGAAGATGTGATGAGCTTTAGCTATTCCTATAATGGCTTGAAGTAAATCGAATCAAGCGTTTTATTGCATGAGGTCAGAAAAAGGGTTCATAATGTATCTTTCCAAACATATTTTTGCAGGAACGAATGTACAGAATGATATGCAGGTTTATAATGAAAAATTTTCATATTGGAATGTTATATAGAGAGTGTTCAAATTTTATCGATGATTTTCGATTTAGTTGTTCTCTGCATTGTAGATTTGGTTGCATCTCTTCGGCCAGAATTAAATTGAGAGCCCTATTTATTTTGTTTTGAGCAATTTTCTGGAGCTCCTCCTTCAGAGCTCGTTTAAGTCTGCAGCGCATTCTTATTTTGCTATTGTTTACCTTATGTTTAGGTATCCCCACAAATAAAAATCACTTCAAGCACCATTTGGAGATGATGGTTTCCACTGAGAATGTTAGATGATAGACATATTGTTAGCATGCAGAAACCCAGTGTTTGTTTCGACGTGTGAGCCGATGCAGAATCTCGATGTAAAATAAAATTCCCATGAGGGTAAAACCGCTTCACGTCCTTCAGAACATTCCTCAGCAACTTTTGATGAATTAGTTTCTATTTACGAGGGGTGTCCAGAAAATAAGTTCCGTTTTGTTATGTAGGCTTAAAAAGGGCGTGAAAGAGAACAGTCTTGTGAACGAATGCGGTATGAGTTAGCTCAGTCGCTCGACTAATACGGTCAGGAGAGATAATGGAAATGGCGTCCTCCAGTTCTGTTCCCGCCACCATCGTTCCCAACTCGCTTCGGATCGTTGTGCGCGGTGTCATTCAGTTTCTTCATGCTCGTGGTTTCTAGTCAATGGAAATTCACCATCGGCTTGTTCTGTGTATGGAGAGGATGTGATGTCTGAGTCGATGGTCGGCCTGCTCGTGTCAGCACTCAGCTTCTTGAGCAGTTTGGATGGAATGTTCTGCCCCATCCACCCTATAGCCCTGATTTAGTCCCTTCCGACTATTATCATCTGTTCCGGAAATTAAAAGAGAATTTAGCGGGAGAATGCTTCAGCTCTGACGAGGTGGTCAAGGAAGCAGTCAACAACTGGACAAAGAGATGGCGGCAAGCTTTTACAAGAAGGAAATTTCAAAGCTCGTTTCCAGGTATACAAACTATATATATTGAAATATAATTCTTGTAAATTTCATTTTTTTCAATAAACATTCCATTTTTTAAAAATAAACGGAACTTATTTCCTGGACACCCCTCATATTTTATCGCCTGGCTCCAAAATTAGAGGTTTTAGGATATCTTTTGCACTAAGAGCGACTCATATCCATGACAACCTTTGGGTGTAATCTTGAAATTTGAGCTGCTAGTTCAGAGCGCTTTTGCAAGTGATGAGGTACTGGGCTATTCACTTTTCCTCGCGTTTCACGTAGGTACACCAATGCCTCTTCTGATGTAACTAATCTTCGCCAGCGGTTTCTCCTCAGCGTCAGTAAAGTGGCGAAGACGCTTGTAGCTTGTATCTCCGGATATCTAATGGCATTTGTGGTGTCTCTTATCTCTGGGTTTGTGATTCAGTCTCCTGACGAATTTTTTATATAGCGTCCTCAGTTAAACGGACGATATTGCACCTTACTGTGAGATCTCACAGTGCTGAAGAGTCTTCTGAATTTAACATCTTATGCCATTTTATTTGTTGCTTTTGCATGATACAAGCAGGCTTCTCTTAGGAGTAGATTTATCTTATTGATATCTTGCTTCCACATTTTTGAGGTAGGACAAGTATGCTCTTGAAATTACAGTTGGTTTGTTTTTGTAGGTGCTTGATAATAATGATATAGCTTCAATTAAGGTCGAAAAGTCTTTTATCATTCCGATATCTTCGCTGGAAAATTCTCTAGGAGCCATTTTGTTTTACTTCTTACTCTTGCACGTAATATTTCATGGCACAGTCCATTTCTTGGAAGGGATTAGATTTTTAATTATTTAAGTTTTTGGCAAGAAAATTGCCAAAGAAATTATTCAATAAAAACCTGAGTTACCCTATATCTTATGGTAACAACTTTGTTCCAGCTATCACAAAACATCATGAAGACTTCGGAAATTTCAAGTTTCACCGGGAAAAACTGTTTAGGGATCATCCATAAACTATGTGGCCAAGTAGAAATGGAGGGGGAAAGAAGCTGGCCACTGTTGATCACTATTGAGTGCAATCCCGCTCACGTTATATCTCGGTTACAAAATGCCTTACATCGGTACGAGAAATGGTTTGCTAAGTGGAGACTCAATCTAAACGTTGACAAATGCAAAGCGATATATATTAAGAAAAAACTTGAGAAGGGGAGTAAGAAGTAGCAGACACATGGTCTTTTGGGGGCAGGGATCAAGGGATGTTAACAAGCAGGTCGTTTCGTCCCATTTCATTTGGTCATAGTCACTTGTGTCGTTTCGTCTCCTTCATGTCATCTTTGGTTTGCAGCAAAACGCCATATTCACAATTGCAGGTCAAGTGCTGAAAGTGTCGAGTCAATCGAGTGATGAAAAGATCTTAGGACGAAATGTACGTGACCAAAAATGTTTGTGACGAATTGAAATGTGACGTATAGGACCCCTCTTGATTACTAGAAAAATAGAGAAGATGATTATATGGTTTAGAGCAGGGGGGAGGTAAAAGAATTTCTACATCGTTGCCGCAGAGAAGAGCGGGTAAAAATGCTATTTTTAGGCCACGTGGATTATCCCTTAGAGGCCAAGAGAGCAATAGTACCAGATTTATTCATTATGTGGTCATAATGTTTTCTCTGGTCGGAGTATATAGCAAATGAACTAGATTATGAAGTACTTGTGCTTTAGCTTCAATTTTGGGCATGGGTTGATTAAGTGGCCATTCGGACTCGTTCGTATCAAAAGTTTGAGTTCCAGATGAAATGGGTCGGACAAGAAAATCAGCACCACTTCGGATTCTTGAAGATACATAGCTTGAAAGAAATCCTAAGAGACACTAAGAAGAACAAAACAGCGATTTACAAAATAGAATAATAAATAGACTATCACATTTTCCTTATGAGCCATACCTTATAATACAGATTTATAGCGAGCTGTTTCCTATATTCAGGGCTGCCTATAATTCTATCAGGGTCAGATTTTAGTTCACCAGAAAGAATTTTCAAAGATTCTAGTAAGGTCAATAATAACACATATGTATAGTCATCCACTATAGAAATATTGAAAAATTAATGCCAGATTAGATATTTACCTTGCAAAACTGTAGAATCGGTTAATTCTTTACCAATAAGATATTCCTCTGTTTTTTCTGCATGGATCTAAGATTAAATAGAAATTTGGTTTATCAAAAAACCATTAGACATATAAAGGGTTATAGAAACAATTTATACCTTACCAATATTTAATAACTTTTGAAAGTAATACCATAAACATATGTCGTTCCCAGCACAATACAAAATAACTCCAAAATTTTTATATAAACTTAACATGAGAGCCCTATGTTGCTTTGAGAATATCAAAACGATATTCAATCTCTACCCTACGTTCTGAAGCATAAGAGTTGTAATGGATGGGATATTATTTTGTTTCCTGGTTATGAATAGAGTTACATAAGGCACACTTTAAGGTTTAATGGACAGTATCTCCATAGGAATAAAATAAGGTGTGTCATGTCCCATGATCGAGATGGCTACGCCCTCTGCCAATCCAGCGATCTGGGAAGTATACTATCGAAAAGTATCGAACCAACAATGCCCAGTTTAGAGGACCACCTTTAGAAAACATTTGGCTGACGACGTTCTACCTGTGGAATCTGAAAAAAAATGTAGCATATTCACATAGGAGAGTGCAATAACTATGCTCTCAAAGAAGAACAAAGGACCATTGAATTCATTCTCCCGTAGGCCATACAGGCTATTCAACTTCGACCTGTCTCTCTCGTGTTCACGAATAACATATGAATTTTAAGGACTCCAGACCTTATGTCTATTCATATTTCCTGAGATTTTATATCAAAGTTCAAAAGTTATAAAATCTTGTTCAAATTTTGGAATAAATCTCTTATGCCGGAGATGACGAATGTAAAGGACGAAGCAATGCTACCTTGCCAAAATTCACGGGACACCACCAATTTAGAAAAACGCATGTGTTAGTATCTAGTTGGTCTATATTTTGCTGCATCATAGCCTCTGTTATGTCGAGCATACTGTCTACAATTTTTGATATGTTTCAACAAAAATTTTTCCTCATTCCGCCAAATTTGTCTTCAGTCATTGATTTTGGGCACTGCACGTAATCGAAGCTCCAACGCTTCCCAAAAATGTTTGATTGGATTGAGACCGGGGCACAGTGCGAGCCAGTATAATTCATGCACCCCCATTTCATTAAACCATCTTCCTACAACCTTAGCTTTGTGGCAAGGTGCATTATCCTTGCCCCAGCCTGCTAACTCTATATTTATAAAAGAGAAAACGGCCATTCCAAATTGCTGCCAGAAAGTAGGGAGTGCAGCGTTATCCAGGATGTCTTGATAACGCTTCTCGTTCAGATAACCAGCCACAAAAACGATTGGACCCATACCAAACCACGAAAAGCATCCCCACAACATCTCACAACCTTTGCTTCAGTTCACTATGGGTACTACACAGCTTGCCAGATGGCACTCTTCGGGCATTCGCCATACCCAAATCCTTCCATCTGATGCCAGATGGTGTATCATGACTCGTTACTCCATTCAACCATCAGCCATTGATTCAGAGTCCAGTGACATCTCTCTTTGCATCAGTGAATCGAACAGTCCTGGTGCTTACAGTTATCCCAGTTGAGACTGTGAAGGATCTTGTCCGTCCATCAACCAATGTCTTACGGTTTGCATTGAGCACCTCCGGTTCTCTGGCTGGCATAATATTGGGTCCATGCCCGGATTTCCTTATGAATGGATGATTTGGGAATGACCTCTCTCTAACATTTTTGCCTGCAAAATGCCACCCAACTGTTGTTCCCCTTTCGAAATTGGTAAGCTGCTTTCTTTGAGCCATTCCTACAGCATGCAAGTAACCTCTGTTGTGTTATGTTGGGATGAACAGCAACATTTAAATTGCATGGAATGCCTCATTTTTATGTAAAATAAGGATGTCCCAGGACTTTTAGCATGGTAATGATTATTACACTACTTCAAATGTTTTGTCTATACTTACAAATTCCGGATGAATTCCACCATAAACTATTGAAGGTCTACTTAAAACTTTCCATTCATTTGATCCATCTAATTCCATTAAAAATGCTGCATTAACGTACGCTTGAGTACTCTGGAAAATTATACTCAGTTTTTTAATTTTTATTGCCAGCTTACTTATTTATAGAGATAATTAAATTACCTGACTTCGAGGCATAATCTTATACGAATTATAATAAAAATTTGTAGCCAATCCTTTCAGTTCCAAATTCAAAATCACCCATCCATTCATGGGAAATTTTAAAAACTCAACTGGAGAGAGTTGTTTTTTGCTGCCGTTATAATGTCCTGAAAAAATAATTGTTGTTAATATTTAAAAATAAGTTACATGAAATGCTTATTTATAAGAGGACCGTTCCAAAAGGATCGGAAATGTATTTTTATAAAATATATATCAATTACCAAGAGTCACTTGAGCATTGACAGCTTCTAAAATAACGAAAATGTCGGATGGAAACTCTGGATGATTTTTCTTTGTCATTAAATTTCCAGCCCAACAGCCAATCTATATTTTAAGTACAAATGAAATGTACAATTTGTGTTATGACGGGTCCTGTGGGATAAGCAATTAGAGGTTAACACTTCTATTTGAGGCAGGTAGAAGCCTTTTGTAAATTACGATTGCTGACAGGAAGTGAGCCAGCTTGGAAGGGAGAACAAATCGCGGGGGTGAGATAAAAGACACCTTAGGAGGAAACTTTACCCCCAACGACAATTAAGAGCAGCAGAAAGCTGACTAATGACCCTCTACCATACAACATCCGCACATGTGAATCTTGTAAGTGGTTGCAAGATGAATTGGACCCTAATTCAAGAGTCCACAAACAAGCTTTTAGCTTTATTGTTGACCTTATGTTGATCCTCCAAAATTCCGGACATCTGACGACATAAACAATTGCTGATTGGTTGATTCCTAACGAGCGAGGGAACTTGCGTTTTCCGGAGAGTCAGTGTTCTCTGGGATCTTGCACCGTCCGGAACACCAGCGGCTTTCTCCAATTCTAGCCCTCTCATGTGTGGGCTTAAGTGGCGGGGTTGGATCTTTGTCATCCGACCGGTAGCAACAGTTTTGCTTCCTCTGTCCAGCTCACGGGCGTCCGTCATGAAGGGAACATCAAAATTTGTTTAGTTTCATTTTTTATTTTCTTTTATTCCATTTATGGTGCAGAAGTTATAACTTTAATTTTGCTCGACAACTGAGGCTTTTTAATGAAAAATATCATAGTTGCGACCCAACTTAAATAATGACAGTTTTCCCATAGAATTCAGTTAGTATTGTCCCAAAAATGACGCGATCACGTTCGAAGATTCCCGTTTGA
Source organism: Rhysida immarginata (assembly GCA_023313115.1). Classification (NCBI taxonomy): domain Eukaryota; kingdom Metazoa; phylum Arthropoda; class Chilopoda; order Scolopendromorpha; family Scolopendridae; genus Rhysida; species Rhysida immarginata. The sequence goes on from JAHWFO010015411.1 coordinate 1,735,504, forward strand.
GCTACAAATATCAGAAGAAGATCAGCAAGCCCAAATTCCAAACAAGCAAGACCATTTGATTCGTCAAGATAGTATGTATGATCTATATTTTCCCTTTGGCCATGAAAAAGCGTTTCCTTTTTATAAAATCTCATTAGTTACATTTGGTTAATTATACTATGATTCAGATTCATCTTTACAGTAACCTAATCAAGTTAGTGAAGCTAGTAGTGCAAACTCATATTTTAATCTTCATTTTATTTTTATTCTTTTTTTTTATTATGAATAAATTTCATTGTTATTGTTAATCAAAAAACTTGAGTTCCTCTTTCTATTCTCGCCCTTCTTGGAACAGACTTGTGTGGAAGAATTATTATGTAAGATTCGGTATTGGGTTTAAATATTAATTGATAATTAGTTAATTAACATTTTTTTCCGATGTCAATCAGATGTCGCAGTCGTTTTCTAAAAATTTGGTAATGAAGATAAAGTAAACCGGAACCTTACACATGACAAAGAGCCCCATACAATGATGCCACTTACTCCAAACTTCACAGTGGGCATTACACACTCAGATAGGAGACGTTCTCCAGGAATCCATCCGCTAAACTCAAAGCCATCCATGTGATTGCCAGAGTATGTAGCGTGATTCGTTAGTCCACAGGATACTTTTCACTATTCCATGCTCCAGTTTCTATGAGTTTACACCATTCCAAAAGTCGCCTGGTATTGTTGTCAGTGATGAAGGGCTTGTGAGCAGAAGCACGGCTGTGGAAACCCAGTGAATGGAGTTTTCCAAAGAACTATAATTGTGCTAGCAACACTGCAAACAGGATTTCTGAACTCTGTAGAAATCATTTCAGCAGAAGACCTTTCATTGCTTCGGGTCACATGTGCAAGTACTTGACATACAGTACAAGCACCTCAGATGACACGCCGGGTCACACTTGCAACACCTATGTCTATCAATGTCTTACAAGGAGAGGCCTCGCCATTGGAGAAACGGATTCAGGTGAGACTTGGCATATACTTAGAGGGTCCTTGCCTGTGTATGTGTGCAGAGCCGTACCGCGCGCTATTCAGCCGTTCGCGAGATAATTGACCTGAAATTTGGGCGCCTGAAGAGGCGCACCTTATGTACTTTTGTGCGCACGTAATTTATCAGCAGCAGCGGTAGCGCAACGGTAAAGCGTGTGCTCAGTATCTCGTAACTTTTAGCAGGTTGTTGGTTCAAGTTCCGGCCTGTGAACTAATTTTTTCACAACGGTTTTTTTTTTCATTCCTTAATAATAATAACGATTAAAAATGCAATTTTATTTATTTTGTTTGTGAAGATTCTTTTTTTTTAAAGTAAGTTATAAAAAATGCGCTTTTATATCATTTTATTAATAATAACAATGAAAAAAAATTTTTGATTTGCTTTTTCAAGTTTCTTCTTTTACAGTTAATAAAGGTATAAACATAGCATTTTCTTATAATTCGTTAATAATTTCGATACAGAAGGACATTTTTTATTAGTAAGGAATGAAATAAAAAAACGTTGTTAAAAAAAAGTTCCCCGGCCGGGACTTGAACCAACAACCTGCAAAAAAATTACGAGATACTGAGCGCACGCTTTAATGTTGCACTACCGCTACTGCTGAGAAATAACGTGCGCACAAAAGTACATAAGTTGCGCCGCTTCGAGCGCTCAAATTTCAAGTCAATTATATTGCGAATGGCTGAATAGAGCGCGCTACGGCTTTGCACATACACAGGCAAGGGCCTTCTACCTATACGCCAACTCACCTGAATCCGTTTCTCCAACGGCGTAGTCTTTCCTTGTTAGTTCGGTAGTTCGTGGTTGCACTAATGTTGCTCCTTAGGTCTTGCACTTCGCAATCACATTGCCTATATTTGTACGAGTTATTTGTAGAATTGTAGAAATTCACAGACGGTTCCTATGATGGTTCTACGATGGAAGTCGCTGAGCTCTGGATCTGAAGGTGTGTGATGCTATTTAAATGATATATATATATATATATATTGTCATGCGACATTTGGCACAATCCATGATTTATGAGGGGTGTCTCTAAGCTTTTGATTACATTGTATATATATATATATATAGAGTGTATCAGAAAACCCATTAGAGGCTTTTTTTCTCGGACGATCTACATCCTAGAACTTTCGACGAAAATTTACATGACTAAAGACTATGTGAAGAATTTAATGGTGCTATTCCATTTTCCGGACATGGCTGGAAATAGACTCACCCGGAGTCCGCTCAAAAAATTTTAAATGGGAACACGGATCGACTAGGTTGTAATTGAATAGGTCTTGGAAAAGGAAACGATTTTTGTAAGAAACGATGTTTTCAGTCAGCTTCCATCAAAAAATAAACGATAAAAACACTTTCATGTCACATGTTTGCAAGTTGCCCTGTTGAAATTTTTTTAATTTTTACGTCACGCGTTTATTATCCCTTGGAAATTTTAACAATATTTGTGTTTGTTTGCTACTATCACCGAAGAAAACTTTTTTCAACGTAGATTCGTTTGACATGTTCATGGTGTTAGGTTAATCTCATCAAAATCAATATGCTGCGGAGAGATTATATGCTGCAATATATCCTAATTGAACATATCACCGCAGAAGGATTTTTCAGTGCCTTGTGATTCGTATGAGGCACAGTAATCAGGTGCAAGCCAACGACATCATGGATGCTGTGATCGGAAGACGGGTGTGAGATTAATGCACTGCTTATAATTTGGCCGCCATTCGACAGAATCCTTGGTGTCTGCACGAGCAGAGTCTCTCCTGATTCAAAAAGAAACCACATAACGATGCGGCAGATACCCAACAACAACGGATTCCACCCCTACCAAATTCATCTCCATCAGTGGTTTAAAAACAAGATTTCCATTTATCGCGTTGTGGACGGACAAAGCCACGTTGAAAAGCAAATGGGAATTGAATATCCATAATGCACATTACAGGGCGCAGGTAAATCCTCAATGGCTGTGTGAGGCAGACAACCAACATGTATGCAGTGTAAATACCTGGCAGGCAATATTATCGGCTCGTTCTTCTTCCACGTTTAACCTGATTGTGTTAGTTTATATCGACTTTTTGGAAAACATGCTGCCTGAACTCCTTGAATACTTGTTTTGGAAGATGGTGTTTTTCGGATATATGATTTCATCGTAATTAAGAATAATATGGAATGAAGGTATTGATATAACAGATCGATTAGAGCACACTGATATGAGTGCTTTTGAGTTATTAAACAAATGAATTTAAAAAAAACCGCTCCTGTGTCAATGTATCGTTTCTGCATTGCTATAAAATTGTTCATTTATTAAAACTAAAAATAAAAAAATGGTTGGTTGACGTCCATGTCTCTAATTTTTTTTATAAAACTAATTGATAACTTGCAAAATAAAAAGCACTATTGAGTCATTTTAGCGTATTTTTCATTGGTCTTAATTTGTTAGTTTTTATTTCCAGAAGCAGGAAAAAACATTGGCTGACGTATACTTTGCTGAATTCCAGAAATATTTCCAATTTACTCCAAAAAATTTCAAATAAGAAAATCATTTATCATATTGAAATTTTTCAAATAAATTGTTACTTTTTATCATTAAAGAAAACTATATTTGAATTTTACAGTTTCTTGAATTTGAGTTTTATAACTAATTGCGTTATTGACTTTTTTTCAATTATTTGCGGTTTGTTTTTCAAAAAAAGTGTGTGCGGAAAAGAAGGGAGTTGATCTGCTTCAATTTAAATAAAAACAGCAATTTATTACCATTACTTCGATAAACCCACGAGAATATAGAATGAAACTATAAATTCACTTTTATTATATAAATTAATAATTGTTTTTCCATTTATATTTTTTCTTATTTGCATTTTCATCCTATCATCTGAAGCATATTCACTAAACACCATAACACTACTTATTTTATAGTAATTATGGCATTTTAGTATGTTCGTTTATATGAAATTACTTTAATACTCGTATATATACACAAGCAAAAGAAAATAAATATAAAAATACATTAGAATAATTCTTGGGACTACCTACATAGTGATAAATATGAAAAGACGTCAGCCAAAGAAAAATGAGCGTAGCAGATTTCAGCGACTATTTTTAATGTTCTTTTTTATTTTTTATTTTTGCAAATATACAAAGCTTCCTGCCAAGTGGTTGACACGATAAAATAATATAGAAGCGTTACTTTTACCCCATTTTTGAAAATTCATGCCCTTCACAGCTGACTACAGTTTGTTTTCGTGTTTATCACGCTGCGAAACTTGATATAAGGTACACCAAAGATAAGTTCACTTAAATTTTAGCGTATCAAAAAATAATAAAAAAATTACCTTACAAAAAACCCTCCAGACACATAGATTTCAGCCGACTGCATTTATATCAATGTCATATTGACAGCCAACGTTTAAAAGAGTTAATGACATGAAAAAGTTATATAGGAGCGTAATTTTTTTGCACTTTTAAGTAACTGTTAATTAAACACTCAGTTACGCCGTAATGGCTGAAATGGGTTTTTTGGCTTTTTATTATGGGGTCTGTACACTTTTTAACTTCAGTCATAAAATAAGATCATAAAAAAATTTCTGCCACCATCTCCCGAAGTAAAAGATATGCCCTTAGCAACGAGAAATAGAACGTGGTTTAAGCATCATGACTGCACCATACTTTACTCGCAAATCTGCGATTAATGGCCTTGGTTGGGCCCGTAGCATGTCCACTTCGTACTAGTTTCTTGTGCTGGATGCCTCTTTGGGCACCTTTCAGCTGTTGCTCTGGCAAGTTTTGTAGTCGTAGGCGCATTTCTTTGTGAGTTATTGCTAATTATGTTCAAACGTGTTCTTGTGCTTCTGCGAATTTCCAAATTCTTCGATCTGTACAGACTGTCAACAAGAAGCTTTACTGTGAGGGCTTGCAGAGACTGAGAAAAAATTTAGCGCTAACGACCCCAGATGTGGAAGTTTGTTCTGATGGAATACCTGGCAAGAGCAACATAGCAACGGTCCCCCACCCTCCCTAATCTCCTGTCCTAGCCCCCGTGACTTCTATCTCGTGCCTAAAACGAAAGAGCGACGTTTTGACTCCACTGAGGATATCCAAGTGGATTCACAACTGGACTTGAACAATCTACAGCCTTCGGACTTCCAGGAGTGGTTCCAAAAATGGGAAAATCGCTGCGATCATTGCATACGTGCGAGAGGTGATCACTTTGATTGTGAGGGCGTAAGTTACGTTTTTTGCTTCTTACAAGAAAATCATCAGAAAATTTTGGGCACACTTCCTATATCAATTTACAGATTCTTCAAATAAAATTCATCCTTATACTATGAATTATTATGTATAATATTTCCGAATTTGAAGCATAATATAAATCTAATTTAAGTGAAAGAAACAAATTAGTGAACCTTAATTTACCATTCTAATGTATTTAAAAAAACTTACCTATTAGATTACTTACATTTCTAACATGAACATTAGCTACTCTCTTTATATGCCGAGCAAGCTCTCCACAATAGGCGAAAGAGGAAGAAGAATTAACCATTCGACTTAAAACTTCGATAAAATCATTAAGTGAAGAATTCGCTCCCAAGATACAGGAGTTTTTAGATAGCTACAGAAGATAATAGAAACTTATTTATTAATTTATACAGGGTGCTTCTGAAAGGTCTGTACGAATTTTTAGGATATGTTCTAAGGACCAAAACAAGCGGAAAATATCAAATGAACATAGAGACGAAAAGGCTTCTTTCTAGAGTTTTAATGGTTTGAAAGTGTCCTGCATTAGATGAAATTAACGTGAAAGCATGTAGAGTTGCAAACTGTGTAATTTAATTCTACGGTATAACAATACAATAGCAAATGTTCAAAATGAACGAGGTCACTGAGACTGTGTAAAAGTACAAGAGGAAATTAGTAAATTATAAATGAAATAAAACAAATAAGATTACATTTACTGAATTAAAAACTACTTTTATATCTCCACATAATCTCTCTGCACAATGAGGCGCTTGTTCCATCGTTTCTCAAGCCCTTCAAAACCAGTATCATAAAATTTTTGGTCTCCTGTCTGAAACAGGTTGCTGTCTGAATTCCCTTTATACGGCTTCATTGACGGGAAAGTGACGCTCACAGTCTTCTGGGATCACTAGGGCATATTGCTTATCACATTCCGGCAGAGAGAGTAAACAGAAAATGCGGCTTCTACTGTAACATCTTTGTGTAATGTCATTCGACGGAAGCGACCAGAGCTCCTCATCAAAGGCGTGTTGTTCTTGCATGATAACGCCCGTCCTCATATTGCAAGCGAGACAACTGAGATGCTACGAAAGCTCAACTGGGAAATTTTCGAGCATCCTCCCTAGAGCACTTACCTTGAACCAAGCGACTTCTATTTGTTCGACTCCAAGCTATACAAGGGGAATTCACACACCTGGTTCAGAGAGCAGCCCAAAGAATTTTAAGCTGCTGTTTTTGAGAGGCTTATGAAACGATGGGACAAGTGCCTCATTGTACAGGGAAATTATGTGGAGAAATAAAAGTAGTTTTAAGTCAGTACTCTTATTTGCTTCATTTCTATATCCACTGGTAACCTACTTATTGAGTTCTTTTCGTAAAAGAGTAATGAGAGCCAGGCCTGCGTTGTCTTGTACAGAGGGTAGATTATCTTGTATCGAGATGACAGTAGCTGCCGGACCGACGGCTTAACGGTGCCCTCCGAAACACGCAGGGTTCATGATGGAAGAGCTGCTGGCGGACGAACAAACCAGTAACTATCACAGCTGCTGGACATCCAACACTGGTCATTCAGCAAATGGGTTAGACTAAAGTCCCCCAACAGCTGTGCCCCAAATAGCCGTCCCACCCAGCATCAGTCCTCAAGCCACTGGCTGTCACCCAGCCAGCAGCTGGCCGCGCCTGAAGTTGCTTAACTCCATCGATCAGCGAACCAACCGACGAGACAACCGGGCCACTTACTCCTTCAAACCGTTTTAACTCTAGAAAGAAGCGTTTTCAACCTTCTGTTTCTTCTGAATCCTGAAACATATCCTGGAAGTTTGTAAAGACCATTCATTGAACGGTAATTCAGTATCGTTATAGAAAAAATTCAACACACTCACATTAAAATCGTATAATTCCTCAACACCTTTGGTGTCAATATAAATATCATAAGGTCCATCATCTCTATAGATAGCTGTTAAGAACATGTTCAAATTAATTTCATTAAAATTGTTAATAGTATTGTTTATCAATTTGGTTACGAAAGAACAAGTTATACCTGAACTTGTATTACCCACTACGAAACGAATTGTTTTATCCTGATCTGCATTTTGCATAATGGAAAACAATTCATTGAGTGTCATTGGTCGGAACCATTCACTATCGGAAAGTTTTAAATGGAGGGTTTGTGTTAGAGAGATATGTTGCAATCCATTTTGAATAGAGGCATTATTCCTTTGTGCATTGGGGCCGTTTAAGCAAGGTTTTCTCATTAGAATCTGTAAGGTAAATTGAAATTAAATGAAAGGTTTAGAATTTTTATCAAGCATCACCTTTAGAATAACCTCAACTCAGAAACATTATAATTGCACGGTCATGCCTTAACGAGCTTTAGGATTATACGGCCTGGCCAAAATAAAGGTCGCCGTAGAATATTAATATGCAAATAGTAAGGAGCCAATTACAGGCTTACTGCTGCAGTCGTTTGCGAATTAGCGCATGCAATACTTCCATTAACTTGTATTAGTATTTATTTGATTAGAAGAAAGATGTCTGTGGACGCAGCATTTGGTCGAGGAAAAAATATCATCGAATTACAGGAGAGAAGGTCGGCTTAGTCTAGCAGACAAAACGATCAAAAATATTGCGACAAATACTGAAACTGGTGTAAGAAGTGTTCAAAGCATCATTAAGGCCTCTTGGAATGAAAGATTAACTGTGGTCAGAGAAAAAATTCTGAATAATTGTGACCGGAGATCATTAAGACGCTTGGTGAAGGCAAGCCAAAGAGATTCCATATTGGAACTAATGGGGACGTTTAAAAAGCATACAGTACGACTGGAACTTAAAGGATTGAGACTAATCAGTTCTTTGCTGCAAGAAACCCTGTAAGAAGAAAAGGTTTACTGTTCGACCGAAAGGACAAAAATTGGAATGTGGAGCAGTGAAAATATTTCATGTAGTCTCATGAACCCAGGTCTTCCAGTATTCCAGAGCGATGGGCGCATCAGGGTAAGAGAGAACCGCACAAAGCGATGAACCCCTCATGCGTCGTACCTACTGTCCAGGCTGTGAAGGCAGTGTGTTGATTTGGGGTTGTTTCTGTTGGTCTGGTCTGACTTCTGCAACACTATCCAGCAATAAAATTTCGTCAACTCAATATCTAAATATACTGGATGACCAGGCAGTCTATCTGTGAAAGAGTTCTTTCCTAGTGGCACTGGCATATTCCAGACAACAATGACACAGGATTCACAGAGCTCGAATTGTAACTGACTGGTTCTGCATTCATGATCAATTATTTCATCACATCACTTAGCCCTCCCCTCAAAAAATCCTGATATTAATTTTATAGAAAGTCTTTGGTATGTAAGGAAAAGGGGCATACGCAGAGTTTCAATTCTCCCTGCATCATTGCACGATTTTAGCAAAAAACTTTTGGACCACTGAACAAAAATAGACATAGAAAAGATCTACTAATATTTCGATTCAAGATCACGGCATATACGTGCTATCATCAAAAGGAAAATCGACCCAACTATATAAAACTGCGCAACTTTTTTTAAGCCAGGAAGTTAAGGCTGAGCATAAATATAAATCCGAGGAAGGATCAAATAGTAATCTTAAAAGTGTGTTAAAACTTTGTTTATCGTGCGACTTTTTTCTTAACTGGGTACCACCTTTATTTTATAGGTTGTAGAGTGGCTGACAGGTGAAACGACGAAGTCAGAGTGTCTGACAAAAGCACAGCAGCAGAACAACAGCCATCTTAGGACTCGTAACTTCACCGATGTTATCGCATCTGTCTGTATATTGAACACATCCTGGGAGAGAGTTCTAAGCTCTTATCCATCTATTCCCGTCTATGCTTTTTACAGACAAGAAAAGTTTTACCTTTGATAAAAAATTCAATAGGTAAAATGACCGTGTGTAAGTCGGAGCTTCCGAGAAGCTACTGAGGAGGTTCCGAAAGTGAAAAAAGGCCATCACCCGCCGTCCATAATGCTCGATAATGAATCTGATAACGGTATTGTGAAGATGGCTCCGCGTGCTGTTTACTCCAAAGGAGAGCAGCATGCAGTATTACGTTTTTTGAACAGTGAAGCTGAAAAATCGATTTGATATATACATTAGTGGCTCAGGAAATTCAAAAGTAGTATGAAGGGAAGTCATAAAGTCATTATCATCAACATGAAAGAAAGTTCGCTTTTAAAATGTGTGTAACCCACTGGGAAGCGACATCCCTCGAGTTCTGTAGGATACAAAGCAGCGTTTAGTGCAGTACCATGAGAAGTTAATGGCCGTTTAATAGCAATTTTTAAGAAACGCACTGTAATGTAAAACATTATATGCCCAGAGGACCAACACTAAGTAAAGTTACTTTTTCGATCTTCCGTCGTACGTTCATTTCAAATAGCTGATTATTAAAAAGGATGATCTTTTCAATTAGTCTATTCACCTGTAAAAGTTGTCTTTCTTTGCTATCTCCAGAAAATGACTTCATTGCATCTAATATTGGTCTATATCCTTTAGGAAAGAAATTCAATAACACAAATCAGCATTATTTCTTATTAAAATAAATGAAACAATAAAATGTTTTATACCTGTACATCTACATATGTTGCCATCGAAAAGATCCTCAACGTCTCTTACTTCAGGAAGGTCTTTGTTTTCAAGAAGACTTTGAAATTTATACATTTATAGTAAATATATTTATTCATTTATTCTTATACTTATTATTATTTAAAGTGGAATATTCTTTACCTATACATAGTCATAACCATTCCTGGGCTACAAAATCCACACTGCGTTCCATTATATTCTGCCAGTCTTTCTTGAACAGCATGGTAACCTTTCTGACGATCTCCAATCCCTTCAATGGTCGTTATATTTAAACCGGCACAAGCGTAAAGTGGTAACAGACACTATATTAAATTTGAAAAATAGACAACTTTGTAAATTGATGGAAAAAATACCGTTTTTTTATAAATAAAAAATTACATATAAATTCAACTTTATTAAATATTTATCTTATAGAAAAAATAGAATTGTTAATCAAGGTTCATCCAGCGTCTTTGAGAAACTGTAGAGATTAATTCAAAGCTCGCTGAACTCTATTTTTTTCAGCTGTTTTTTCTGAAAGAAATAACATTCCGGAATGTAACTGTTATGATACGATGGGTGTTTACAAATGATTTAGAGTATTGATATTTACGAGGGAAAGTGAGTAAGTAAGTTACAAATCGATATAAAAACGAAACAAATAACGGTAGTGACTTGAAAACTACTTTTTGTCACGTTGAATATTACGCAATGGAATAAAATGTAAGAATTGAAACGTGAACAAATGCAGAAGTACAGCACTAAACTTTGTAGGTTTGATAATCAAAACAAAACAGAAAAATCAATCAAAAATAGAAAATGATTAAGCTAATCTTAGTTAAAGCATACCACCGAACATAAAGCAAAGTAATAAACAATCTTCTGGTGTTTTCAAAGTTACGTATGTTAGAAATAAAGAAATTGGGAATAAAGTTAAATCATCTAATAGCACCAAAGCAGCTACACTTGTTTCACAAAGTTTAGCCAAGTACCGAAAGGCTAAACTAAACCATTCGCAGAACTATCTTTTTCAACTGCCCTATGTTAGCATTGAAAGTTTCTAATGGACCATTATGATACAATTAAACCACGTATCTTTAGACCAATATCGACTATCATTAAATTTAAATTATATTCATTCATGACACATCATTCCAAGTTGTTTGATATATAACATGTCATAAGGCCACCATTTGATATATATCTTATCATGTCATAAGGCCACCATTAGAGCACGTGCTATTGTATCAATGAAATCATTTTAAAAATGGTTCATTCACGGAACCATATTTATCAATTGACGCAAATAGTAATTAATAACCGCTTCTATTCGTCATTACGATTTGTTTGATATATTACATACTATAAATTCCCATAGAAAATTGCACAAATGGGGTAAATTCCCATTTGTGCTCGTGCTATTGAACCAATTTAGATATTTGTGGTTGTTTCGTGCCATGAACCATACTCATCGACTGACGAAATTAGATTTTGAAAATCTTTCATAGCCTTAGAGGAATTAGTGTTACCGACAGGCAGACAGAAACTTTTCTCCACACTGATAGCATAAAGCACTTATCGGTATTAATAATTAGCATTACGTGGGTTAGAAGATACGAGGGTTATTCGTAAAGTAAGGCCCGTTTTGCAATAAAAACATAATACTATATATATTTTCAAAATCTTTTTCTTTACCAGATTCTATGTACCTTTAGCTATTTTTCCACACAGTTTCCAAGTTTATTTAAGCACTGTCGTAGCGCTCAATGTACTTCCGCATGATAACTTCATAGAAGCTGTCGCTGGTAAAAAAAACTCGCTGAAATGCAGGCTGCCGATGATCTCCTTTAGATCCTGGAACAAGTGTTAGCCACTGGACACGAGATCAGGACTGTAAATGATCAGGACCGGGTGGAGAAGTTGTTCCCAAACAAAAGATCTGATTGTGTCTACGTATTCACAATAAAATGAGAACATAAAATCTTTAGGCCCGGAGTATTCTCTGGCACAAGACTAATTGCAACCACAAACAAATAAGAACTCAAGTCCGATAAAAAAAAAGTAACCAGAATACCTGTGGATATGAAATCAGCAAAAACAAGACGCCACCGCTTTTCCACAACAAGGTTTATTCACCATAAATACGTATTTCGAATTTTACGCACTCAAAATATGTATTCATGGTGAAAAGCGGTGGCGTCTTGTTTTTGCTTTTGCTCAAGTCCGATAATTAAAGTTACAATTAGGTAAATACATTAGCCTATCAAAAGTCATGGTACAGCACTGATTTGAATGAAAATGAAATATTTCTTTGCAATTTCACTTTTGGCATTCTTCTCAACACTACATAATACAGAGTATGCTATTATGAGATGATGCTTGCGTGAATACTGTAAGAATGTCTCAAAGAAAAGAGCTTTCAGACTTCCAAAAAGGTACAATTGCTGGGTACCATTTCGCAAGCAAAACTGTTAGAGAGACGTCAACCCTCATAAACATTCCAAACTCGAAAGTTCACAACGTCATCCGGGCATGGAAAGATAAAGGCACCACAAGTGTTCTGCCTAGGACTGGAAGACCCAAGATCATGTCGGCCAGAGACCAAAGAGTTCTTTGTAAAATGGTCAATGCAAACAGTCACACATCGCTTGATGGACTGACAAGATCGTTCATAGAGTGATCGGGAACAACTGTGAGAACCCTGACTATTCGCAGGGAACTGCATGCAATGGGCTTTTATAGCAGAGCGGCAGCCCACAAACCTGACATCATCACCAGCAACACAGCGAGGAGATTGCAATGGTGCAAAGAGCGACGCATTGGATTCTGGAAAAATGGCAAATGGTTGAATGGAGTGATGTGTCCCGCTACACATCTGGCAAACGGATGGACGGGTTTTGGTATGGCAAACGCCCAGCAAACGTTATCTGTCAAGCTGTGTTGTGCCCACGGTGAAGTTCGGCAGAGGGTCGGTGATGGTGTGGGGGTGCTTTTCACGGTATGGGTTAGGTCCAATCGTTTCTGTGGACGAACATCTAAACGCAGAGCGTTACCAAGACATTCTGGACAACGCAGCACTCCCATCTCTCTAGCAGTACTTTGGCAATGACCCTTTTCTGCTTCAGCACGATAACGCACCTTGCATAAAGCAAGGGCTGTGGGCACATTGTATGATGAAAAGGGGGTTCGAGAATTTGACTTGCCTGCCCAGAGCCCCGATCAAAACCCCCATCGAACATCTGTGGGACGTGTTGGAACGTCGATTGTGCGCTTGTGCGGAACGCCCGAAATCCGTGACGGAATTACCCAAGACACTTATGGCAGAATGGCGAAAATTACCGGTCGAAACGTATCAAAAACTTGTGGACAGTAAGCCTCAGAAAGTAGAACCTGTGATAGCAACAAAAGGTGGACCAACAAGATAATAAATATGTATATTTTTGAGTGTTTGTATTAAAGTGATGGTGTCCCATGAGTTTTGATAGGGTAGTGTATTTTTAAATAGCTTAAGCAGTCTATGCCCAGTTCAGTAATTATTTAAAAAAAAGTAAAATAAGCCCAGCATTAAAACTCTTAAACATTTATGACCTATCAAAATGCACTAATTATATGTAATTTGCCTCACCAACTTATATCATTAACCATAAGCACTAAAGCAAAAAATACATGACACATATGAAATTACTCATCAACTGCGTTTTCGATTAAGATTAGGAATCAGTTCTGTTTTAAGCCAATTGGCTCCATAAAAACCACTCCGTAAGAAAAATAGAACAATACATAAAACGGAGATACAGTCTCAATTGCCTAGTTCAATTATTCTTCTCCACTCCACTGGTATAGATAGCCTTTGTTATTAAGTACCGAAAGGTGCTTTATGCTATCAGTTTGGGAAAACATGTCTGTCCATCTGTCTGTCTGACCGTCCGTAACTCTAACTCCTCCGAGGCTATAAAAGATTTTCAAAATCTGTTGTCGTCAGTCGATGAATATGGTTCATGGCACGAATGTATCACAATAATTACCTAAATCGGTTCATCGGCACGTGCACAAATAGCACGTCAATGTTCCCGCTAAGCAATACTCAATGGGAAGTTATATTATGGAATATATAACACAAATCGTAATGACGAGATAGAAGTGGTTATAAATTACTATTTTCGCCAATCTTCTTCTTCTATCTATCTTCTTCTTCTTCTTCTTCTTCTTCTTCTATATATATATAAAGAAGGATATTTGTTTGTTTGTGGGTTTGTTTGTGTGTTCATGGGTTTGTTTGTTTGTTTTTTTTACTAATCTACAGTTTTATTCCGATCTTGATAAAATTTCGCATAAATGACCTTCAAAGCATGAGGAAGGTCACTGTCTACCAAAGATTTCGAAAAAATAATAATTATTTATAAAAAAATCATATTCACGGTTATGGCAGGGCATATTAATGAGAAATATCATAAGACCAATAATGCAAGATAAAGTTTTTGCAACCATAAGTATCAACAATGGTATCAACACGCAATTCACAAACACTCTGACAAACCAACAATATATATTTCATGACCAACAATGCAAATAATAGTTTGTGCAACAATAAGTATCAACAATGGTTTCAACACGCAATTCACCAATAACAATGAGCACAAATTTAATTTAATTTTTTGAGATTGTTCTGTTTACCTACAAGTGTAATTATCCCGGGCAACGCAGGGTACCTTTGTTAGTTCTATATATATAGAAGAATGTTTGTTTGTTTGTTTGTAGGTTTGTTTGTAGGTTTGTTTGTGGGCTTGTTTGTGGGCATATTTGTTTGTTTATTTGTTTTTTATACAAATCAACAGTTTTATTCCGATCTTGATAAAATTTCGCATACATGACCTCAAAGCATGAGGAAGATCACTGTCTACCTCAGATTTCGAAAAAAATAATAATTATTGATAAAAAAATCGATATTCATGGTTATGGCAGGGCATATTAATGAGAAATATCAATGCAAGACAAAGTTTTTGCAACAATAAGTATGAACAATTGTATCAACATGCCATTCACAAACACACTGTACGGACCAACAATATATATCTCATGACCAACAATGCAAATAAAAGTTTGTGCAACAATAGGTATCAACAATGGTGTCAACACGCAATGCAGCAACACTATGCAAGGATCAACAGTATATGTCTAATGAACAACAATGCAAGGCAAAGTTTGTGCAATATAAAATTCAATGTATAGAATTCATGTTATTCAGGCTTTTAGTAGAAAAGAGAATTCTTAGTAATTAACAATTTTTTGAAAATGTTTAAAAATGATCAGTAACTGGAAATAATGAGTTAGCAGACAATAGAGGAAGCACTCCTTTAGCTCCGTGGTGCATTGAGCAAATGGTAAGCAAGTAAACAGAAGAATCGGCGACCGCTAGACAACACAAAGTGATGAATGGCCAATTTTTGCTTCAAGTCATCGAAAGAAGAAAGGAAATTGCAACAACATCAAGTATACAGCTAAAGTAAGATTACGTGAGTAAAAAATTATTTAGACTAGAAGGCATCCTTGGAGAGGTCCATCCATTATGATCCTTAAAAAAATTTTTTTTCGGTAAATCAATTCCCGGTATATCATCTAGAATGGATTTTTTCAGTGAAGAGGTAAATTCCTGTCTTTCGGATTTTTCTTAGAATGGATAGTGCCTTCGCTCTATATTGTAGTGACTGAGTTATTATTTAACCAATTTTGAGGTTAATTTAGCTTTTTGTGGTTGTTCTGTTTACCTACAAGCGTAATTATCCCGGGCAACGCCGGGTCCTCTGCTAGTTAATAAATATGGTTTCAGGAATGAACTATTTTGAAAATGGTTGAAATCGAAACAATGGCACGTGCTTTAATGGTACCCTTATGAAACCCTCATATATTTCCAATGATAAGATATGGCATGTAATATATCAAACAAATTGAGATGATGTGCCATGAATGAATATAATGTAAAATTAATGATAGTCGAAATTGGTTCATAGGCACCTGGTTTAGCGGAACCATTATGGTTCATTGGATCTTTCAATGCTAAGATATGGCGAGTAATATATCAAACAATTTGGAATGATGTGTCAATAATGAATATAAGGTAATATTAATGATAATTCAAATTGGTTTTAAGATACGTGGTTTAATGCATCATTGTCGTCCATTAGAAACTTACAATATTACATTGTGCGATTTAAAATATGTTTCAGCGAATGGTATAGTTTAACCTTTTGCTACTTGGTTATGACATTCCTTAATGGTTTATTAATTACCAAAAGGTGCTTTATGCTGTCAGTGTGGGGAAACGTGTCTGTCTGTCTGTCCGTCTGTAACTCTAACTCCTTCGAGGCTATGAAGGATTTTCAAATTCTGTTTTCGTTAGTCGATGAATATGTTTCATGCACGAAACAATCACAAATGTTATCTAAATCGGTTGATTGGCACGTGCACAAAAGCTATCTCCATTTTCCTTCCAAGCAATTTTCAATGTGAAGATATATTAAGTAATATATTATCAAACAAATCGTAATGACGAGAGAGAACTGGTTACTCATTAATATTTGTCAGTCGATGAATACGGTACATGGCAGAGACGGGTCAAAAATATTATCTAAATCGGTTTAAAAGCACGTGCACAAATGGTACCTTAACGACCCCACCTAGCAATTTTCAATAGAGAGATATTTAAGGAATATATCCAACAAATCGTAATGACGAGATAGAAGCGGATATAAAATACTGTTTTAGCCAATTTTTAAATATGGTTCCAGGAATGAACCATTTTGAAAATGGTTGTGATCGAAACAATGGCACGTGCTCTAATGATACGCTTTTGACACCCTCAAATATTTTCAATGGTAACATATCAAACAAATTGGGATGACGTGTCATGAATGAATATAACAAAGTTTTTGACAGTCGAAATTAGTTCAAAGGAACCATTATTGTGGTTCAAAAGGTTTAGTGGAACCATTATTGTTCATTGGAACTTTCTCTGCTAAAATATGGCATATAATATATCAAACGACTTGGAATAAGGTGTCATTAATGAATATAACGTAAAATTAATGGATATAAATTACTATTTTCGCCAACTGTTTAAAAAAGGTTCTGGTGATGAACCATTGTAAAATGGTTGTAATGTAAACAATGGCATGTGCTCTAATGGTACGCTTCTGACACTCTCAAAAATATTCAATGATAAGATCTGACATGTAATATATCAAACAAAAGGTCTTCCTTTGACACCTGAGCACTGCGCGATACGACTGCAATTATTTCGTGAACGAGTGGGATGGCGAATGGAATGGCGCCCGGTGGTCTTCAACGACGTATCTCGCTTTTGTTTGGACACCGACGACAGATGCGGACATGTGTGGCGCAGACCATTGGAACGTGCCAATGAATAGCGCATCCAGTATCGCCATCGTAGACCAACACCCGGGATCATGTTCTAGGGTTCCATCGGCTAAGATACCAGAACGCCTTTAGTCACCATCCAAGGCACCCTGACAGCATCACGGTACGTCACAGCGATTCTGCAGCCCATATTACTGCCCTTTCTGCATACCATACCCGCCGCTGTCTTTCAGCAGGATAACGCTAGACCGCACACGGTACACAAGAGCATCTCATGTCTCTATGATGCGAGTTATCGTTCTTTCTCTCGTGATGCAACACTTGCAACCTATATTTCAATTTGCACGTGGGGTTTCGCAATTGTTGAAAGCAAAAATTTACAGTTTTACATGTCGTCTATTTTTTCCCCCCACACAAATTTTCGTTTTCATTTGCATGACCCTTTTATCAAATAACTTGAAATGATATTTCATGTATGAATATAACGTAAAATTAATGATAGTCGAAGTTGGTTCAAAGGAACCTGGTTTAGTATAACCATTATGGTTTATTGGAACTTTCAATGTTAAGATATGGCATATAATATATCAAACAACTTGGAATGATGTGTCAGAAATGAATATATCGTAAAATTAATGTTAATCCAAATTGGTTCAAAAGTATGTGGTTTAATGGTATCATTAAGGTGCATTAGAAACTTACAATGTTAGCATAGGGCGGTTAAAAATATGGTTCCGCGAAAGGTTTAGTTTAACCTTTCGGTACTTGGTTATGCCATTCTTTAATGACTTATTAATTACTATTTTTAATTAGTGTTTTCTCCAAATAATAATAATGTTCAGCGCATGAAGCAATTTGAAGATAGTCGTTATCGATACATTTACACGAGCTCTAATGGTAAAGTCAACCAAAGAAAATAATCCACACGAATTTAATACTTAATATTACATTTCATGCTAATGTGTTGTTTTAATAGCTTTTTTAAATATAATTATTTAAATTTAATAATCTTAATAATGTTAACTCTAAATGTAATATTAAATTATTAAAAATAAATTAATATTGAAAGGGTAAAACTTAGAGTAAAATTCATGTGTGGATTATTTCCGTTTGATGACTGTACCCTTATGACACGCTCAAAAAATTTCAATGGTAAGATACGGCATGTAATATATCAAAAAACTTGGAATGATGTGTCATGAATGAATATAACGTAAAATTAATGTTATTCTAAATTGGTTCAAAGGCACGTGGTTTACTGGTATCATTATGATTCATTAGATAATTTCAATGATAACATAGGGCAGTTGAAAATTATGGTAGCGCGAATCGTTTAGTTTAGCCTTTCGGTACTTGGTTATGTCATTCCTTAATGGTTTATTAATTTTAGTTTTCTCCAATTGATAATATGGTTCAGCGCTTGAACCAATTTGAAGATAGTCGTAATCGATACAATTGCACGAGCTCCAATGGTATCCTTATGACACACTCAAAAATTTCCAATGATAACATATGGCATGTAATATATCAAACATCTTGGAATGATGTGTCATAAATGAACATAAAGTAAAATTAATGATAGTCGAAAATGGTTCAAAGGCAGCTGGTCTAGTGGAACCATTATGGTTCATTGGAACTTTCAATGCTTAGATATGGCAAGTAATACAGGCTCTTTATAATTAAAGTTCTATATAAAAAAAACTACTGGACCAAAAGCTATAATACTTGGTAATATTATACAAGAGGGCATGGGAAGTTCATACCCACCAAAAAAAAAATTAGTTCAAATGGTCACCACCAGCATGTAATGGCGCTCTATGCAATATTCGTATACGAAATTAGACACTAAGACACAGGTTAACAAGTCTTTATTCGTTACTAAAGATAATTTTAGTAATGTAACTAATTTTAGTAACGATTAAAGACTTGTAAACCTATGTTTCGGAGTTTTCCTGTCTGAGTGCGTGAAGTTTTCCTGTCTAGGGCTCTTTTTCATGGTACGGACTGGGCCAGCTTGTTTCTGTTTCTGTTCATGAATGACGTCTCTTGCCGAGACATCTTGGAAAAGTATGCCGAATCCGACGCGTTCTATATAAAGCCATGGCACTATGTCACTTCTATTGTTAAAACGTCACGAAAATCGATGGGATATTTTGAAATATTAATTTTTTATTTTAGATAAATAATTAAATACATTATAACAAAATGCAGTAATGCCAAACATGGGTCATTTAATTTTTTAATAAATCATTTTTTTTAAATTTTATATATCCATGTCATTAATTTTACGGTAATAATCAATCATGACATGTTATTTCAAGCTGTTTGATAAAATACATGGCATATCTTAGCATTGAAACTTTCCAGTGAACCATAATTGTACCACTAAACCACATACCCTTGAATCAGTTCTGACTGATATAGACCATCAAGGAAGACGATCACGTATCTTGACTTAATTCACAAGCCTTTTCTCTGCTTTAGCTATAGAATCTTAAAGGGAGAACAGCATTTAGCAATGCACAGGCCATTTATACATGGAATTGTATAGCGAAAAACGTGGTACCCTATATTATTTTTGACCTTTTGAACCGGAAGTATTTGACGGATGTTTTCCACCAACGAACTCAATCTTCCGATTTCCCTAAGTTGTCGAATTGCGAAAACGGAAGTCGAAAATTCGGAAGCGTTCGAAAGCTAGAGCACCAACGGACAGACGGACGGACGGACGCACATTATGAAAACATAAGTACCTATCGGTCCTAATAACGATAGCAATGATCAATGCGCATGCGCAGAAGTGCCGGTTTTGCTCTTAAAAATTTCACATATTTTATATTTTTAATCATGTAATTCACACCGTCAGTAATGGCTCTGTTTGCTATCTCGTGAACACAGATATTTTTAAGGCATTTAACACAGTAGCTCGTGGTTTTTTAATTTCCTAACTTTAAACTCTTGGAATAGATTCTGACAGTCTTAATCTCTTGCAGAACTATTTTCATCATAGTCAACCATTTACAAAGAGATAATAAAATCATAGAACATCCATCTACAAAGGTTCTTTTGCAAGGCGCTCCGACCGCTACGGTTAGGTTAGGTGGCATATTTAAGCTTCCTTTAAATTGTCACATAAGATCCTACGTCAATGACAATTTTTTGTGTAAGGCGTGCTCAAAAATTGATCGAGCTGTTGTCCTTCAGCAAATCCATCAAGATATCTAAACTCTAAACAAGTGGTATACCAACTCTTCATTCAAGCTAAGACCAAGATAATATTAATTGATAAGAATAAACAAAGTACGCGTCAATCCTGCAAAAACCTCGGAATAACTATTGACAATCAACTTTCTTTTTGTCAAGCAATTGACCTTTTGTTAGTTGACCTTATGAGACAAAAATATTTATACTCCAGACTTCGCCAGATACTCAATCGTGACGAAATTGTTAAGATAATTAAATGTTGCTTAATAACTAAGATTGAATATGGATCCATTTTTGGGTTCTCTGCATCGCACTTCCAGATTAAAAGAGTCCAGGTTGCGTACAACAACGTCATAAAGTGCCGCATTCGGCTTATCTAAGTACGCTTCTATTACTGAAACTTGTGAAAGACTTGATATTCTCACGATTGGTGGCATCGTAATATACAACAGGCTCAAAGATTTATACCAAGCTTTAACCAACCCGCAGCACGCGTTGTATGTTATTAGATATTTGCTCCTTGACTCATCTAAAACTAGATTTACGCAGAAATATAAAATCATTCCAAGTCGTACAACATCGAATTACTTTCTGAGATTTTTCCCGTGAAACGCATTTTCTTTGTGGAATACCCTATCTTTTGATAAGTTTAGCTTTCAGTGTTTTGAATGAAGAATAATGAATCCGTGTGTATTGAAATAAACTCTTATCCATTAAAATAAATAAATCTCATTACTCACAATTTAATTCATAACTTATTTTTTTGAATTTAAATTTCAATTATGAAGCAATGTTAATTGGAACTTTAAAATCCAATACAGCCGATAAAAAAATGTAATGTAAAGCTTACAAACAAACGTAATTATGTTAGTTAGGAATAAAAAAAATTACCGAATTTATGGAGAACGATCTCGTTTCCTTGAGGATGCGATTGAAGCAAGTTATACTGACCACACATGCGCCACACCCTCCCTCACGACAGAATGTCTTGGTTCCAGTCAGGTGTAAGTAATCTCTGATAAAATCGCATAATTTAATCTCTGAAGCTAGATTATTTGGTACTACATTTCGAAAAAGAAAGAAAATAAATGATTTTTATTACTAGACTGTAGTTAAGTAACAAAAAATAAAAGTTTAGTAAATAATTATCATACAGGGTGTCCACTAATGATTACCCTGACTTCAGCAGTTTATAATATTCTATTTACAATAGTTACTAATAGTATTGGGACCTATCTAGATAAATTTATCTAGATAATTATCTTAGATGAAAAGTTTTTATCTTTTATCTTATCTAAATAAACTTTCAATTATATCATCTTTTATCTTTATCTAAGCATAGTTTATCGTATCTATTTCAAAAATCTCTATAAAGTTTACGAAGGTTTTAAAAAATTTACTGAAAAAACTTTTTTAAAATTGTAAGGATCTGGTTAACCTTAAACAGGTAAGACATGCATGTAGCTCCAGCATGCATGTCTAATGTCATGGGCTCATGGGCTCTTTCTTTTTAGGAATAATTACTGAATTTCACAAATAATAATATGAACACTTGAGAAATTCTTTGAATTCCGCTTTATAGAGCATTAGATTTCCACTTTTCTTTTCCCCAAAATAACTGTCTTGTCTTTTGCAATTCCGCTTATAAGAGCCTTTTTTCTATTTCCCCGACTGGGTTCTTTTAAGCAGAGTCGAATGTAATTTCGCCGATATCATATCCCTTGAAAAGCCGATAATAGCCTGTTTGTGCCATGCTGTTTTTTGTTACGTTAGGATGTCTGATATCGACAGACGCTTAACAAGAGGTGTAAGTCTATCGAAGTTAAGATCGATACAGAAATAAAGAAGCCAATCACAGTTAACCTGTCAGTAATGTCGCTAGTCTTCTGCTCTCCAGCTGCTCCCGTCAGCAGCCATTGTGTTTTCGTTGGTTCGAAGCTCATTCCTGCAGCTCCACGTCACTTCTCAAAGCGTTAAAACAAATCAAGAAATTATGTATAATAAATAATTAACCAGCGGGAACAAAGAAAAGATTTCGTTTCGCCAGCGACGAAACCAACATTGCGATTTCTGAGTTCTTTGGTAGAGTAGATAGAAAACTCGAAAGCAAGGCAACGCCTCTTCCTTTACCCACAGTCCTAAGCGCAAACGTACCGAGCAGCCTGTCTGCGCAACGACCTTTTTTCATGCGCGACATTAACATTAGA
This sequence comes from Rhysida immarginata, assembly GCA_023313115.1. Taxonomy (NCBI): domain Eukaryota; kingdom Metazoa; phylum Arthropoda; class Chilopoda; order Scolopendromorpha; family Scolopendridae; genus Rhysida; species Rhysida immarginata. The sequence goes on from JAHWFO010015411.1 coordinate 1,758,121, forward strand.
TTTCCACGATTCAAATGTAACGAGCAATCTAACAAGCGTGGCACAAACACCCTATTATCCAAAAACTCCGATATTTATATATATACTTAGAAAAGTTGGCTAAAGAAAGGCTAAATTTTATCTTAATTTGTTAAATAATTTGTTTTTATCTTTTATCTTTATTTAGATTATATTAAATTATGTTATCTACTATCTTATCAATATAAACATTTAATTCTTATGTTTATCTTAATATAGATATTGTTTTTTTTTTATCTTGACCAACACTGGTTAATAAAGATTGTTTGTTGCTGGCAACGCATAACGTATTTGTACATCTGTGTTCTGACAGCACTTTCGCCACTTAGAGCATTGTCGCTGCCTTTTCTTCAAAATGGCATCAACGCAGGAAAAAGCTCGAAATATCCGATTGGTATGCAGCGAGTGGAAGAAGGACACATTAGGGAAAGAACCCATATGATGTGAAATGACATTACTCATGGAGGACACAACGTTTTAGTAACGGGATCAGTGCTTAACGCTAAAAGCAGTGTCAGACCATCACTTATTAAAGAGACTGTTGAGACGTTCTCAGAAGGGAACTATTTGACCTTGTCACTGGCAAATGGTGCTCAAATTTTGTGGATTGATTTAAGAATGGGAGATAGCTGCATACGCGCAGTTTCAGCGCCAGTCACTGTTGTAAACACAAATTACAGCCTTTTTTTTTGTTCGACCGTTGAAGGAGAGGTAAGCGCCATATTAGTGTAAATAATAGATTATAATGTCCTTTGATTTGAAACCGGGTGAGCACAAGAATCAGCACCCTAGATCTGGGTAGAGCTTCTTTGAGGCCTCACCAGTACGAGGGGTGTATGAGCGGCCGAAATTTAAGTGCATGTATGCTGATTATTATTTTTCAAAAATAATTTCGCGCTATAACATGTGAACTACATGCCAGCTGCACTTCAGATTTTCGTGGTAGACATCCCAAATTTCATCGTCATCTGCCATTTTCAAGATCTCATAGTTCAATTGTGGGGCCTCATCACAATAATCAATTGCTGAGTTCCAAGGAGTACCGTGCACAAACTGATACGCAGACGTTAAAACCTTTTCCATATAAAGTGCAAATTGTTCAGGCATTACAACCAGATGATTTCCAAGATGAGACCAATTTGCTAACAACATTTTACGGCGAACTGATGAGGAAAATGAATTCTTGTAACGTGTCTGTATTTCCGAGGAGGCTACATTTCATGTAAGCGGATAAAGCTTAATTTCCATGCACGCGTTTTGGACGCATTTATAACTGCGTCTCGACGCAGAAAGCAAATGTGCATCTGGATGCACAAAGACGCACATTGCAACAGCTCTTGAAGCATTTAATTCGAACGCAAGTATCAGTTTCCATGCATACGTGAAGTCTACGCAGAAAGTTCAACTGCGCATACGTCATGAGTTTATGTTTTGCAATTTTTCTCGTTAGAGGGAGAAGCTTCTCTCTAACCATTATGGCCGCCATCTTTTATCGTATAATATTGGCCGATTAAAAATTTCCCCGATCAACATTTCTTCCAATTCTCTTTCTTCAGCCATGTTGTAGCGAAACGACGATTAGACTGAACGTCTTTTGTTAACAAAGCAAGTGCGCTTGCTCAAAACAATCATGTGATCTAGAAAGATTTGAGACGCATTTACAAGTGCGTCAAGAAGTAGAAAGCTCATCTACTTCACTTTTCTGCGTCCAGACGCATGAACTCCAGACGCACGTCAACCAAGACTCGGAGACGCAGATATCTGTTTCCAATTTATGCGTCTAGACGCAGAGACGCAGTTAAAAACGCATGTATGGAAACTAAGCTTTAGTTAGCAGGCTCAACAAGAGAACATATTAGGGACAGTCCGTAAATCAGCAGATGGTGTGGCCTTATACATAAGGCCAACGCCTCCTATAAAGAAAGCCTCCGCACTGAAACGTCATTCATTGTTCCATCATTATACGTCGTCCTTTGTTAATCGTATTTCTACCAATAATAGAAAGGTTCAGCACTACGTAAACGCGAACGTGACGCAAACGCGTGTGAACAATGAAAAAGCTACGTTATTTCAGATTGTAAACGTCACACGCGTTCGCGTCACGTTCGCGTTTACGTGGTGCTGAACCTCTCTATTAAGCCCTAAGTTTGGTCGATTTATGATGATGTAACAATGTATGACGTTTCAGTGGCGAGGCTTTCTTTATAAGAGGCGATGGTTTGGCCCGTTCTTCATGCTTGAAGAAACAAATAATGGAAATGTGTACCTCGACATTCTAAAATACACAATGTGTACGATATTCTCCAATTATTAAAATGTACAGATGGAATGTACAGTCTAGTGCAAAAAGGTTTAGATTTAAGTCACAGTTGACCACGCGAAATAGTACATCCCAAGCGTATACCTGCTACCCCATTTTCATGCAGAAGGGATAGGTCCAGTCTAATCTGCCTTGGCTCTCGGTAAAAGTACCTGATTTTGCAACCGATCAACATCCGGTAAGTTGAGTTCCTACGGATCAGGTAAAAACCTTTTTTGCACCAGACTGTATTTTAAGTTAAAAGAAAGTAAATTCTTATTATTTTAAAATTTCATATTAGAATAATTCCTCAGCCGTTCCTCAGCTCAAGGAAATGCAACCGACTGGCATCTATTAGCAAGACGGAGCACTTCATCATTCGGCCCTTCAAATTCGCTTGCATCTTAATGTAACATTTCAAATCGGCGGGGCTCGTAAGAGACTGCAGAGATCATTGAACATTACCCCCTTATTTTCTTTCTTTGGAGGTATGTTCGATGATAGCAGCTATTATATTGCTTACAAAATAGCAGCTCCAGATTTTGCGATCTTGCGACAGCACAATAGACATGCAATTGAAAGTGTCACAAGGCAAAAGTGGCGTGAAAGCGGATATCGATTGGATATTTTGGGTGCTACATGGGTTATTCGGTTTTTCGTTTATGGTTATAAACTGTGTGTTTATGCACGGATGTACGCATGTATGAATATTGTACATTATAGAATTTTATTATAATCAGGGTAATCATTTTGAACTGGGTATAATAAAAAACCAGAAAACTTTAACCCTGTGAACCTTTTAGCAAGGCCAGTTGACATTTTTTCAGAAGGATATTTTTTATCTCGTTACACCAAGCTAAGATCCATCCTGAAAAAATTATGTGGTGACATTTTATTAGTAGCTTCATTTATAATTTGTAATACACAACCCTAGCGTCACTTCAGACACCTACAGAATTTTGGATAAGTACAACGAAACTAATTGTAAACATATGAAAATGACTTTATTGAGTGTACAGAGCTTTAGTACACCTGTGATATAGCATTTTAACATAAAAAACCTGAGAAAATTAAATAAGCAACTTTTCGTAATGTTCCGTTTTCAACACGTTGCAATGAACTTCGTACACCGTACCGTTTATTACACATTACCACTGAGTGGCGTCACCTTTCCAACGAATGACGCTCCGAAGTCATTAAGGCATGCTGGACACTAACTTCTGCGTTGTTTCTACTGGAATTTTGTCCCACTCATTGGAAATACATGCCCGCAACTGCTGCAATGTTCGAGGCTTCCCCTGTCTGACTTTTCGCTTTAAAATGCGCCATACATTTTCAATGGGTGACAGATCTAGGCTGCAGGCAGGCCAGTCAAGTACCCTGAAACGTTGCTGTTGTAGCCAAGCCTTGGTGTTCCGAGCAGCATGAGGCTTCGCGTTGTCCTGCTGAAAGATGCTTGGTCTTCTATTGAACAACTTTTAGCGAGATGGACGCAGATGCTGTTGAAGAATGTTTATATAGGCAGCAGAGTTAATAGTGCCTTTGCAAAAGTGAAGCGTTCCTGTCCCGGCTGCACTCATGCAGCCCCACACCATCAACGATGCAGGCTTCTGAACTTTCCTCTGGTAACAGTCGGGATGATTACTTTCGTGCTTGGTCCTTAGCACCTTGCGACCGTTGTTGCCATACACCACTGCAAAGGCGGACTCGTCGGACCACAGAACACTATTTCACTGAGCAATGGTCCACTTTAGGTGTGTTCTGGCCCATGCTACCCGGCGACGCTTAGCTACAGTGCTCATAAATGGCTTCCTCTTTGTAGTGTATAAGTAAGAGTTGCAGTTTCTGATATAACGGCGGAGTGTGCTTTTGGATATGGGTATATGAAAATATTCTCGAGCCCAAACAGTCATTTCATTTATCGGAGCATACCTGTTTTTCACAATGTAACGTCGAAATATTCGTAGGTCCCTAACATTCAATAATCGCTGCTTACCTGGTGCAGTCCCTGGTTCTGTTTTCCCGATTTCTCTAAAACGCTTGATGATCCCATTAACAGTAGAGAGTGGAACTGATAATTCATGGGCAATAGCTCGCTTGGATTTGTTATTCTGGAAATGCTGTATAATTTTTTGCCGTATAAACGTTTCTACTGGCTTACCATGTCTCATGGTTCAAAACAACACGAATGCTGTGCTCTGTCGCGTGGACGGTGCTTTTAAAGCCTGATGCAAAGAATTCTGGGCGTTTCTATAGCCTTCAGGAAAGTTCTATATGCTGGCGACCCCTTGTGTACGAAGTTCTTTGAAACCTGTTGACAACGCAATTTTACATAAATTTGAATAAATTATTTCACACCATTAAATCGATTCTAAATCGATGTTGATATTGTTACATATACTCAGTAAATCTATTTTCATTAGCCTGCAATCTACTGTATGCACTTTTCACTGTGTTTTTAGCGAAATTACTTGATGTCCGAAGTACATTGACCCTAGGTTTGTACTTCCCATTAGTAATAATAAGGTGTTGCCACTATTGCAGTATATAAAGAAAGTATGAACAATCATTGTTGAGGGGAGCCATTTTGATTCCTTGATGACTGATTCTTCTTGTTTTGTACTAAATTTGAATTTGCAGATTCAACACTCCCTTTTTGACAAATGTTAGAGGGAATATTCCTCTGAAGTTTAAATTTGCTGCAAAACAAGAAGCAATCATCATATACGAGAACTTCACCAATACACTTTCAAGCTAATTTGATAACACTGGTAACTTCACGTTTTAACAGAGATGGAGAATTTTTCACACCAGCACTTTAATTCAATAATTTAAGAACAACGTGGTTGTTCTTATAAACAGGCCATAAATGTGTGTGCTTGTAAATTCATTGTACACCGACACACACTTAACACGTTGCACTAATCCTTTGAACTATTAAAAAAAAAGTTAATAACACTGGTTTGATACGGGGCCGAGTCGAACGAATAAATTGTAGCGTAGGGCAGAAAGAACAAGAATTCCCTTACCGACGCACTGTTGAGTAAAGCTGGGCTGCCGATAGAATATATTCACCGTTTCCCCTCCTTGCTCGCTTCTACTGCATGAGATAAATCGGACCCGCTACTTTTAAAAATAATAACTGATAAATTTCTCACATCTTCTGACCAGGGAAGAACGCTAGTGGGAAGCGAAGCTCTAACTGTTCGAATACTAAATTTTTGATGCCCAAACCATGGAGTAAAACGACTGGAGGCGAAAGCGCATGGATTTTTTTGTAATTCCGGTTTTCAGAGACATCTCGCGGTTGGTATGCGAATCAACGGTACATGGCTTGACTAAGCGAACCATTGCGACTGCTCTTGTCGAGACATAAACATCCGATGCACGTGTGAGCAAAGACTTTTAGCCGTTAGAGGAAATTTGATGAGTAATGCGAAAGGAAATAAACGCAAGGGGAAATTGTCTCGCGTTGACAGAAATTCATCAGACACTTGAATGCTTTCGGTGGAGTAAGTAAGTTATGCTACAATTTCTGATAACTTGCGCCAGCATTCGTTTTCTAACATTTCTTAATTAAAATGTCAAAGCAAAAACGAGGAGGTTGCCCGTGCGCCGTGGCGGACTGCAAGAGTCACTCACTACAAAACCCTGAGTTGTCGTTCTTCCGAATTCCTATAGATACACGGTAAATATTTACTAGATTTAAATTCTCATTTTGGTTATATTTAAAAATACTGGTACCAAATACTGTACTCCTGTTTTAAGTTAAGAGTAGCGTTTCCTAATTCTCGCGGACGAGTTCAGCCAGCCTGCTGGGTCATGTTTTGAATTTATTAAGTACCGAAAGGTGCTTTATGCTATCAGTGTGGGGAAACGTGTCTGTCTGTCTGTCTGTCTGTCTGTCTGTCTGTCCGTCCGTCTGTCTGTCTGTCTGTAACTCAAACTCCTCCGAGGCTATGAAAGATTTTCAAAATCTGTTTTCGTCAGTCGATGAATATGGTTCATGGCACGAACAAGTTACAAATATTATCAAAATCGGTTCATTGGCACGTGCATAAATGGTACCTCTATTTTCCCGCCTAGCAATTTTCTATGGGAAGATATATTGAGTAATATATCAAACAAATTGTAATGACGAGATAGATGCGGTTATTCATTACTATTTTCGTCAGTCGATGAACATGGTACATGGCATGAACAAATAACAAATATTATCTATATCGGTTCAATAGCACGTGCACAAATGGTACCATCACGACCTCACCTAGCAATTTTCAATGGAGAGATATATTAGTTAATATGTCAAACAAATCGTAATGACGAGATACAAGCGAATATAAAATACTATTTCGGCCATTGATAAATATGGTTCAGGAAATGAACCATTTTGAAAATGGTTGTAATCGAAACATTGGCACGTGCACTAATGGTACTCTTATGACACCATCAAGAATTTTCAAAGATAGGATATATCAAACAAACAGGGATGATGTATCATAAATGAATATAACTTAAAATTAATGATAGTCCAAATTGGTTTCATGGAACCTGGTTTACTGGAACCATGATGGTTCATTAGAACTTTCAACGCTAAAATATTGCATGTAATATATCAAACGACTTGGAATGACGTGTCATAAATGAATATAACGTAAATTAATGATAGTCCAAATTGGTTTCAAGGAAACTGGTTTAGTGGAACCATTCTGGTTTAGTGGAACCATCATGGTTCATTGGAACCTTCAATGCTATAATATGGCATGTAATATATCAAACCATTTGGAATGAGGTGTTATCAATGAATATAACGTAAAATCAATGACAGTCGAAGTTGGTTTCAAGGAACCTGATTTAGTGGAACCATGATGGTATCGTGGAACCATTATGGGTCTTTGTAAATTTCATTGCCAAAATATGGCATGTAATATATCAAAGGACTTGGAATGAGGTGTCATGAATGAATATAACGTAAAATTAATGATAGTCCAAATTGGTTTCAAGGAATTTGTTTAGTGGAACCATTATGGTTTAGTGGTACCATTATGGGTCATTGTAAATTTCATTGCCAAAATATGGCATGTAATATATCA
>JAHWFO010015411.1:1765540-1785613 GCA_023313115.1 Rhysida immarginata
AATATGGCATGTAATATATCAAACGACTTGGAATGAGGTGTCATGAAAGGATATAACGTAAAATTAGCAATAGTCCAAATTGGTTTCGAGGAACGTGGTTCAGTGAAACCATTATGCGTCATTGGAAATTTCCATGCTAAAATATAGCATGTAATATATCAAACGACTTGGAATGATGTGTCATGAATGAATATAACTTACAAATAATGAGAGTCGAAATTGCTTCAAAGGTAGGTGGTGTAATGGTCCATTAGAAACTTACAATGTTAACATAGGGCAGTTTAAAATTGAGTTTCGCGAGTGGTTTAGTTAATTGATTTCGGTACTTGGTTATGTCATTTCTTAATGGTTTATTACTGTATCAACTCTACTTAGTAAGTAAATTAATTACAGCATTTTAGAATATATTTATACACAGGAAAAATTAGTTTAAGTTCCAGCTCGTGGAGTAATTATAACTTAGGCCCATATTGAAGTTAATGTTCTGTGATGGCAACACGTAGATAATTTTCCCAGGAAACATGATTTCTAATTTCTTTTTCTTTTATTTTCCATGAGATTTCTATAATACAGAAGTCGAAAAAGAAGATAGACAAATTATTTACTCATCTTTAGAGATTATATACGGTAATAAATTCAATGCGATTATCTAGCCTATAGTATATCTCCAAGATAAATTAGGGGACGCTATTCTGAACTTAACATCTAATAAAAAACAATATGAAAAAAAACAAACAAATGTTCTCATTTGGAAGTCTCAATTTTCTTTCATATTTTTTTAATAGATGTCATGAATGGCTCACTGCCATAGGCAGACTGACCTGGTCAACAAACCTGCCAACATACTTCATAATCTCCGTGTTTGTGCATTGCACTTTAAAACTTCAGATTTTATGAATCCTACCACCAAAAATAGGCTGATTCACACTGCCATACCACAGTCCATTCCCCAGTCTACTGAAACGCAGCCTGTGTTCTCATCTTCAGAAGGTAATATTTTTTTCGTGTTTATTATTGCTATATTAATAATGTTTAAATAGCAATATAAAAATAAAAGTAGTTGACTATGATTTCAATGTTTAAAGATAATATTTGAATTTTCTGAATCGTTATATTCGTTTGTAACCTAGTCTATCGTATAAGTAATATTATTATTATATTCTTTAAGCTAGATTTTTTACAGTACATAAATACGGACGAACAAGTAAAAGACGTAAGCTCATTTTTATTTCACTTTATTTAACAGTGCTCCAGGAATGTGAGGAGGCCAGCGTAAGCAACATTTCCATTTCATCATCATCCATATCTTCATCACCCCCGGCACTTGAATCTATGGAAGGTAAATTAAATAACTGCCTATTTTTGCCTATATTATGCCTATATATTCTGAAAGTACAGATTAGGTTTCCATTATCCGAAGATCTGAAAACCAAATGACTTGAGAATAGATACTCTTAAAATTTCACCTCCATCTGTTTAAGTCAAATTTCTCTTAATCCTTCTCATCCAAGAACATGATTTTTTAAAATTATTTTTGACTTTTAATATCATATCCAAAAGCATAATATGAAGATAGTAAGATAAAATATTTAGCATTCAGAGACAGGGCCACCCGGAATTTTATTGGGGGAGAGGGAGGCAAGCAACGGAATTAGTTAGCAAGGTGGTCAATGTCGGAGGGGGGACGTCACCCCCCCCCCCCCGGGGTGTGGTCATATTCAGAGATGATATAATCAATCTTAGGGAAAGCATTCGAGTCATAAAGGGTATGTGAAACACCGTTACTGCTGTTAGTATGTACAATATTAGTCATAAATTGTTATGATCGCTTAATATTCATATAATTCATATGATTCTTAATATAATTCATATAACCTAAAACTGAAAAACACTTCCCAACTGTTCGGATAATAGATACTCAATTTGTATATTCTAGTTTTGGAATTTATATTAATGTTTCTATAACTTTTTTTCTATAAACAGCAGCTATGCCAGAAGCTCACAAAGCACAAGATGAACAGATGCCTTATTCATCCACCTCAACACAAAGAAGTCGTCCAACACCCAGAACGAAGAGAAAATTAACTTCCCTACTTACAAAATTGGTAAAGACGAGACGTAAATTATCATATTCGAAAATACAAATGGACAAATTTAAATCTTTGAAAAAAATCAAAACTAATATGAATGTCATTAAATCGGCAACTTATTATGTTTCAAAGGTTCTGTCAGGCACTCGTTTACAACTGGTGCTCTCACAGTTACGTCTAGCACATCTTAAGACAAAGGCTAGAAGATGGCAGGAGTCTGATAAAAATTTTGCTTTAGAACTGTATTTTAGAAGTCCTAATGCATATAGACAACTTTCTAAATCCTTAATCCTTCCCAGTGTTAGATCATTACAAAGTTGGCTGAGTTGTGTTGCAATGAACCCTGGTATAAATGAGAGAATTCTCAAAATGCGGAAAGAAAATGCCCAACATATGAAGGATGAGGATAAATTATGTTGTATTGTGTTGGATGAGATGAGACTAAAACCATTATTAGATTATGATGAGGGTGCTGATGTAATTAGAGGGTTTCAGAATTTTGGACCCGGTTCTCAACTTCCAAAAATAGCTGATGAAGCTTTGGTTTTTATGATCAGAGGCATAACCAAAAACTGGAAACAGCCAGTCGCATATTTTTTTTCAACTGGATGTTCTGCTTCTGACATTATAGAAGAAAAGCTTCTTGAAGTCATAGATGCTGTTTCGATGACTGGATTTTGCCCCAAAGCAGTCACATGTGATCAAGGGGCTAATAATTATAGTGTGTACAATAGGTTGAGAATTACTCCAGAGAAGCCTTTTATAAAAAGAAATGAAAATATTATTTTTTAAATGATGTTCCACATTTACTAAAAAATACACGGAACAATTTAAAAAAATACAATTTGACCATTAAGGATAGAATAATTGAATGGAAGTTCATAAAAGAATTTTACCAGAAGGATTCACTTCAACGATTGAGAGCAGCACCTAAATTAACAGATGTTCATATTAATGTGCCCTCGTGTGCCAAGATGAAGGTGAAAACTGCTGCCCAAGTATTAAGCTATTCAGTTGCTGCTGGAATTTACATACACATATCTTTAGGCGCATTACCAGCAACAGCTACGCCCACTGCAGACTTTTTAGAAAGCATTGATAAGTTGTTTGATTGCTTAAACAGCAATTCTACCTGTGATATCAAGCCTGAAAGACGACCTATCAGTGCCATTTCATCTCACATAACACATCTTAATGAGTGTTTATATTGGGTTAAAAGTTGGAAATTTAATAGTCCCCGTCAACCTATTTCCAACAAAGGTTGGCAGATAAGCATATCAGCTATAATAAAGATGTGGAATGAACTGAACAGTAAATGGGGAATAAGTTACCTCATGACCAGAAATTTAAATCAAGATGCCTTAGAAAACACATTTTCCTTGATAAGGCAAAAGAGTGGTTCTTCTTTATATCCCTCTGTCGTTCAGTTCGAGGCAGCATTAAGGCATATTTTTAATAAATAAATTGTTGCAGCCAATTTGTGTAAAAAAAAATTGTGAGGATGATTTGGCAGATATATTCCAGGTATTGGAAAAAAGGCCACAAGCAACGACTGTCCAAGTTCCATCTACTCGAAGTATTGACTGTAATATGGATGTTGATGCTGATACTAATGTGGAAGAAGTTAATTTAAATGAGGAAAATGTCATTTATTATATCGCTGGATATTTTGCTCATAAATTTCAAAAACTTCATAATTGCAGTATTTGTCATGCAGCCCTGAGAGATAGTGAAAAACAATTGAAATCTCTAGAACAAATGTTAACTTTTTTTAAAACTTTCTCTAAAAATCCTGATAGTGATTTTGGAAATTTAACTCTACCATCAAAGCCATTCTTTAACTTCATAAAAGAAGCTAATAGTTTGATAGAGCACAACCTTCCCAATATTATATCCAATTATGGAATAAGTGAATCTTTGTATCTGTTAATTCAGAATATTGAACAGGATCATTTAGGGTTTTGTTCAAGTGACTCGAGGAGAAAATTTTTGTTCTTTTTTATTAAAACAAAAATACACTGGTATGTCAAGTTGGTGAACAAAGATTTAAAGTACTTGGGGTTAAAGATTATGAATGAAAGACTGTTAAAAAAGTATGGTGCAAATAAATAGCTCCCACTCTCCATTAGCATACATTTCATGAAGTTTTTATTCGATAAATCTTAGCTGCCTTTATTTTATTACACTTCTAAATTGTTGTTAAAGATGAGTATTTCCTGTATGTACTTTCTATGTCTTGTATTTAATTGATTTTTTTTTTGAATTCTTGGATTTTTACCTCAATTTTTGAATCTAATAAACAAATAATTAAATTGGATACTTAAAGATATTTTGAAAGTTCACTGTCACTATTTAAATAATTTAACTGTGATGGAAACAGCGAACTTTAAAAAATCCTTAATTATCTAATTAAATTATTTATTAGGTTCAAATGTTAAGGTAAAAATCAAAAAAATCAAAAAATCAATTAAAAGCTACCGGTATTTATTTGACTCTAATGTTGAGGTAAAAAAGTCAAATCAATTAAATAGATATTAAAAGACCTCAATCATTCACTTAAATATGTGTTTAAATATACGGTAAAAATAAAATGTGTGTGTATGATTTTTTGATTGCAGTTTATATTCTTCCTTTATCTTGGATAATTCTGTTTCACATTTCTTGAAACTTCATTGTTAAATTGGGCAGCTTTGCTTCATTTGAATATATTATTTATGTCTTAATATTTGGAATAAGTTTTATTATTTCATATACATTTGACATAACCCATTGTAAAAATAATTAGCCGTTTAATTTTTTTTTTTCTGGTTATGTACTCATTTATTCATTTGTATTCATTGCATCAATATATTTTTTCATTTCTGTTTGGCATTAAAAATTTCATTTTCTTATACTGAATATTTTTTCTGAATTATTTCTCATTTATTCTTGCTAGTCTAAGATTAGGAATATTTCAAGAACCTATTTATAACGAAATATTTTAAATTTTGTTTATCGATTTTATTTGAAAAATTAGAATGCTTTTATAATTATCGAATATTTTTAAAAAGATTACATTAAAAATTAATAAGGGGAGGGGAGGTTCATGGAAGAAGGTTATCTCCTTCTTCCATGGGGATGTTGCGTTGATGTGCACAATCGTATTCATTTTGTTATTGACGAAATGGATTATGGGATCAGAAGTTCGCATACCAACCACCAGAGGTCTCTGAAAATCGTGGCGAAAAAAATAGTATAGCGATCTTAAGAGCTTTCGTCTCCAGTTATTACTCCATGGCCCAAACAGCGCCAGCAGTCGGCAGTGAATGAGGCGATATGGGTATTAGCTTCCGCTATTGTACAGGCGCGACAATCTCCCCATGAGAGTTCAAAGTGGGCTTTTCAACCCCCATTTTACAGTATTTCTTTTATTGCTTCCGATAATTTGGTTAATTTTGATAATGCCGAAAGCACAGTTTTCTGTAATGATGTGCCGAACTTCTACCTTTGATTCCCTGAAGACGTGAAGCCCGTTACATTACAGAAACACCGTTGGGCATGAACTCCCGCTCACTTTGAGAGTTGCACATAGCCTCTGAAGAATAACCAATCAGTTTCACGCCGTGCATGAAATAGCTTTCTACGTATCTTTAATGCAATTACAAAGAAATTTAATGTAATTTAATAACTTTTATAACATTTGATACTTATAAAGTTATATTTTTAATAACAGTTATGTAAATAAATTATATTTTTGTTTCAAATAACTATAAAATAATTATGTGTTTAAAATTGCATAAAACGTAAATATCTTTGATAAAAATGATTTGAAAATTGTTCAGTATAGACCTTTTTCAGACGCGCATTTCGCCGCTAGACGGCAGAGCAGCGCTACTTCCATCCGCCATTATGAGATGTTGACTTTTAGACAACGATGAAATGAGTAGATCGCTCATGAGCTGTTCTCAGCGCTACCAACGCGTCCCCATTTGAAAGCCTGTCGGCCATTGCTTTGGTTTCAAAAAATGGCCTTCATCGTATGCAAACATTTGAAGTATATATATAGTAGCTAGCATTTGAAAGCGGATATATAGTAGTGGCGCTTTGGCTGGCGATGTTGTTCTCCAACCACAGTAATGGCGCTTACACTAACAATAGAGATTAGTTCCACTTTTCGCCGCCTTCAAATTGCCCCAAAGATGGCGGCCACATAAGCGATCTACTCATTTCACATCGTTGCTTTTAGAGTATCAGGCTGCGATCGCTATCAGGCTAGAGAGTGTATGGGACAAGAACGATTTCGACACTCGCAGGCAACTCCTTTTCTATTTCTAGTGTTCATGCTGTGCCATGGTAGGTTGCTCCAATAGCCATTTTTGATTGCGACAACGGAAGAAACAAGTTTTTGTTGATTCAATTGAAAAATCATTACCTATGCTTGGAGACGTTTCTGATGATTCAACTTTCTGATGGTTTGGAGAAGAGAAATTCTCGATCTGCGGGCCAGGTTCCCGTCTCCCATTTGGCTTTCAACCGTGAGAGCCATCCGTGGTGTCTGCGACAGCCCAATTGGTAGAGGCGTCGGCCATGATAGTCGAGGTTCCTGGTTCAAATCCGGGTCGCAGAATTTTTGCTTCCATTTTTCTATTGAAAAATCATTACCTATGCTTAAAGACGCTTCTCCAGTTAATAATTATCATTATTTTATAAGTTTTTGTTGCTCACGCGCCTTTATAATATGAAGATTACCCTTGCTTGGTGCCTTTTTCTTTTTTTTCATTCCCAAAAATAATGCAAAAAAGCTGAACTGGATGAATGGAATTAACAGTAAATTTTTTATATGTCTCAAGGAAGCCGTGTATTCGTACTATGTTACCACAAATCAATTCTTACTCAAACGCAATGCAGGATGTATGTAACCGGAGTTGAAGAAGACTTGGGCTTAAGATGTCAGCTTTCAGTGTACTGGTCTGGATAACCAACTTTTTAGCGACGGATAACTAGGAATTTACATAAGAATTTATACAGGAAGTATATACTGCTAGTTAATCTTCACTATCCGCTGACTGATCATACGGCCAAAGTAATTGACTTTATTTTATAATAATAACTGGGGGGGGGGGAGACCCCCCTCTAACGAACTGATGTATACCCCTAGTCACAGTAAATGGCTAAGAAATGATAGTTAAATTGAGAAAAAATTTTATTTACCTTAGTCGCATGATCCGTCATCGCGCGATGTGCAGAGAGTGAAGACATAACGAATCTGTATATTTCACATTTTCCATCCACTCTCGAATTTTCGCTATGACTTATGTCTCAATTCTCGTATTACAAGAAATATATAACCTATAATCTACATATATTTTGTGTAAAACATGTGCAATAAAGTTATACGAAAACTCTAAGTTTGCTGAAATATATACAGGTATTGGACATTGAAACTGAAACACCTGGTAGAAATCCAAAATCTTTATTTAATAAGGTGTTGGGGCACCGTGGGCAGCCAGCACAGCAGCAACACGTCTTGGGAAGGATCGGTAGAGGTCCTGCACAGTTTGCACCCCAAACCATTACTGATCCACCCATTACTGATCCACCTCCGTGTTTGACTGTGGCTGCCAAGCAGTATGGGTTGTAGGCATCAGAGGGGCTCCTCCAGAAGAATACCCTCCCTGTTGTTTAGAAGACAGTGTAGCTAGACTCATCCGAGAATATGACCCGTTTGAGGTCATCCAACGTCCAGGTTTTATGCGTCCGGTACCACTGAACCCGCTTGGAGGCATTTGTACTACTGATGAAAGGCTTCGGTATAGCAACCCTGCCATGGATGTTGGATTTATGCAGGTAACGACGGATTGTCCTCGTGCACAGTTTCCTGGAGGTGTGTATTCATTTCTGTGGTGATTTCTGCTGCGGTGGTTTTCCGCTTTCGTGCAACAATCCTGGTCAATGTCCTGACGTCTCTTTCCGACAACTTCCGTTTTCCTCTGCAGTTGCTCCTCCTGGACGTGGTTCGTCTTTCCTGTTCATATGCACACATCACCCTGGATACTGTAGCACGTGAGACATCACAAAGTGTGGCAGTTTTGGACACAGATGCACCTGCTAGACGCGCGCCAACAATCTGCCCTCTTTTGAAGTCGGATATGTCTCCCATTATAGCGCTCTGCACAGACAATTTGAAGCTTACTATCGAACTTTTCTACTGGAGTGACTACTAAGAACTCTGACACGTAATTCATTGATATGCATACGATTAATTACCTAGCAAAAGGTTCTATTCAGCCCTGGGGGTATCCAGTGCTATTTGCGAAGGTGTTTCAGATTCAATGTCCAATATCTGTATTTCTGCATCTTGAAATTTATGTAAATATTAATCTAACTGTTTAAATGAGCAAACATTTAATATTTTTGTATTTTAAATGAGTTTTTATCTTTTTTGCGATTAAACCAGAACAAAAGCTTAATCCAAGTGCTTCGTTCTCAAGCTGAGGCAAGCTGAGTGCTCAAATCGCTCAAATCAACAACTCGTAATGGCGACCAAGTCACGTGATCACGCGAGCACAACTTCCGCTGAAAAAAGGTCTATACATGTGTATTTAAAAAAAATTTCTAAAAATAATAATATAAAAATAATTGTATAATAATTTCTTTGTTATTGTGTTAACGATACGAAAATACGATATGAATGCACGGCATGAAAACTGAAATTATTTAAACCTTTTGTTTTGATTGGTCCGTAATTGCCAGGGGCCAAGCGAAAGTCAGTGAAATTCATTTTCTATAGTATAATTAGCGTGTCGTCTGCTATTCAGGACTAGTCGAACCCGTAGCGTCCTCGGAGGCGCAAGGGAAGAAGACGAAACACAGATGAAACGAAGGTCTTGTGAAGCTTTTGTAGACAAAACACATGTAAGGTTTTGAGAATTAATTAGCTAGAATTTGAATATTCAGATTATTTATGCAAATGAGCTATTTTATTATTCGCGTTCAGGATTGTCTATTTAGATTCAGAAATTAAGAGTTTATATAAAGTTTAGAAGAGTTTTTATGCAGAGAAAGAATTAAATAAAGTATTAATTGTTTTAAATATTTTTTATGCGTAGGTGTAAGGATTTGTTAATATGGAGCCACGTTTTAAGGATTGTCAGAGGGAGAAAGTAAGAGTCAGTTTACACAGCTTGTTTTGATCGTTAGAATCATATTCAAGGATAGAAATTATATGGGCAGTGTAGGACAAGTGAATTGGAAACCGGATGAACGGATAGAAAGCAAGAAAGATGAATGTAAGGATTGAACTTTGGATCTTGAAGAGAGGAAAGAAACAGGGAATGATCACGTGGATGCCGATGTTTGATTGGCTATCGAACATCGAAATTGTTAGTTCTGAGATGCTAAGTAAAAGAGTTTAGTCAGTAGCAATGTAACGATTCCCGTAGCCAAGTGTGCGGCGAACGACTCATAAATTTATATACTAATTCGGCCTCCATCTGGTAATCTTAGGATTCCAGATGGGAAGTTTAAAATTGTAGTATTAATCCAGTTTGCGTTGTAGTTTAATGAAAATGTAACCGTCAGATTGAAATTTAGTTAGCTCGCGTTATCGAGGTGTTTTGAAGAGTTTCTATCGAGCTGAGAACCAGCGTCATCAATTCCAATAATTTCATGGTTTGCGAGGGATGTTGCAAGAATGTGTACCGAGCCCCGTGGAGTACCCAGATCCAGTACAAGAAGCCAGAGACGATCTTCCTGTGAGCCACTCCGTTGGACGAGGACGACCCCCCTCCCGCCAAGCTGTTGTAGCAGAGAGGACGAGAGAGATCCAAGAGCGGACAGATTGAGAAGACACGGTAGCCCATTTCCAATTTAATGTCTCAATGGCCAATTCTTTAATTCCTCACATGATTTCATTCTTTCTATGTTATATATTACATTCATATTTTGGGAAGGATTATTCTATCAAACAGTGGGAAGGACAATTATAACGTAACTTAGAACAGTCATATAATACGTAAAGAACCCTGATTAATTTAATCTAAATTCCGTATTTTATCCAGTTAATTATTTAATTGTATTTATTAAAGTCTTACGTCCAGATCTTTATTCAGTGACGATATGGCAGATTGCTCAGTCAGTAGTTTACATTCATTATTATTTTGGAGCTATTAAAGCCATATTTGTATTTTACATTCCGAGAGAAATAGAACTATTTATAATTAGAGTTCCTGTTGAACATTGTTATCACTAGATATTTCTAAATTCAGTATAACCCGAATTTCCTTGAGATATAAATTGTATAATCGAATAATTGAGAATTACATTCATACCTAATTTACATATTACTATTGCTAATATATCATTATTGTTATATCAAGAACTTCTGATCATTGTCTTATAAGTTTAGTCCAAAGAACCCTTAATTGATAGTCATTCTGTTGTATGCCACATAATTTAATTACTAAGTTATTATTTGGAATTATGATTACTCATTGAAACGTATAATTAGTCAAATTGCCACAAGTCATTTCTTAATTACAAATTGTATCATTTTATTTGAATCTTAATTAGAGCTTGACTAAGTTGAAATTCATATCCTAAATTATTATTATCATTTGCATTACCTTCCATACAATATTGTTTTATATACATTTGTTGAATATTGAATAAACATTATAT
The DNA here is from genome assembly GCA_023313115.1 of Rhysida immarginata. Classification (NCBI taxonomy): domain Eukaryota; kingdom Metazoa; phylum Arthropoda; class Chilopoda; order Scolopendromorpha; family Scolopendridae; genus Rhysida; species Rhysida immarginata. The sequence continues at coordinate 1,776,289 of JAHWFO010015411.1, forward strand.
GTTGAATTGTTAAGTCAGTCTAAGTGCCTATTCTTTCCTCCAGGCCGGGCCTGTTTAAGCGGAGGTATCTTTAATGTAAGTGGGATAAACCCTAAATTATCATAAACACTTTGTGGAAAGTATAATCCACTGGCGCAGTCTTTTACCTAACATAATTATAATAAATTACTCGACCATAATTCTATGAATATTATCCCCTGGAACCCTACACACAGATGAAAAGGTCTTGTAAAGAAATCTGTTTCGTCTTCTTAAATATTTGTATTTGTCCACATCGGGCGACTCTTTTAACTGTTATTATTATTTATTTTATTTCTATTTTTTGAATTAATATGGAGTTATCATTTTTTAAATTAATTACACGTTATTAAGTAGCGGTAGAATGGAGCTACTTATTGCTTTCACAATGTCCGTCTGTCTGTCCGTCCCCTTCAAAATTTCCGCATTTTTTTGAGGTAGAAGGTGGAAATTCTGAATGTAGCTTCCTATGGGTATGGGCACCTTCACTATTTAGTTTGGTTTTGATTGGCCCACTGGAGTTGGAGTTTCGGGGGCGAAAATTAGAGGGGACCAAAGGTTCTATTTGTATTTATGCATATAATGGCGTGAAATTCGGTATATAGATTCTTATATGCAAGATACACATTACTGTGAAGTTTGGACCAAATTGTCCCGAAAGGGTCAGAGTTGGGGGGGGGGGGGGGGGTAGCAGTCACTTGGTGTTTAGAACTACGGCAACATATGGCATGTGATATATCATTCGATCGGAAATGATGAGATACGAAAGAGGATAGAGCTCTTTTTCATTTTCTAAATACGATTAAAAGAATGATGGGTGGGGGTTAAAAAGTGCAGTTAAAAGGGTAAAAATAAATGACCTCAGCGCTTCCGCTACTTTCCTATACCTTCCTCGGGAGGATTAATTTCTTGTTCAACTTCTACTCTTATGTAAAGAATACTAAAACAATAGCATGTTATAACAATTGATTTATCAAGAAAGAATATATGGTTACTATCTGTTCATCTTTTAAGCATTACTGACATCGGCACGCGCACATGAAATCGCTTTGTCGACGCACGATGGCGCAAGTGTTCATATTTTATATTATTAAGTAGCGGAGAAATGGAGCTACTTACTGGTTTTATAATGTCCGTCCGTCCTCTTCATAATTTCTACATTTTTTGAAGTAGAAGGTTGAAATTCGGAATGTAGCTTACTATGGGCATGTCCACCTTCACTATTTAGTTTGGTTGTGATTAGTGCACTGGAGTAGGAATTACCCGGGTAGGTTTCAGAGGACAAAAGATCCATCTGGTATTTAGGTAAGGAAAGGTAGGGAGACGGGCAGGAAGAGAGTCAATAAGGTTCTCGAACGTATGACAGGGATGTGAAGCCTTGCTGACTCCAGTTCTGTGATGAACTGCCGTAAAATGCGCAGTGGAAGATCCATGGCATAAACAACCCGATCGAGGTGGTCTCACAGATGCTTTATGGGGTTTAAATCCGCGGAGTTTGGGGGCTAGGCGAGTACGGAAGCACATCCTCGTGCTCTTCGAACTATACACGGACACTGTGCGCTGTATGGCACGTCACGTTATCCTGCTGGAAGATGCCATCGTACTGAGGAAATACGATCTGCGTGTAAGGGTGGACATGGTTCGAAAGGACAGATGCGTACTTCCATGGTGCCGTCCACAGTGATGAGTGCACCCCATATCTTAACGCTGCATCCTCCGGCCTAGACCCTTGCGGCACGTGTTGTAGGGTGTTTGTTTTTTGACGCTGAACGCCGCACACGCCATCGCCCGTCTGTCCAATGGAGCATAAACCATGATTCATCGGGAAAAGCCATCTTTTGCCACTCTGTTGCTCTCCAGTTGCGGTACGGGCGTGCAATTGTCAGTTTCTGTCGCCGGTGAACAGCCGTCAACACTGGGGCAACTTGAAAAAGAAAGATGTCTTTTTTGGGAGCGGAGACTTCTCTTGTGGAATGGTATAGGAGAGGTGGACGTGGACCTTAGGGCTCGTTGGGAGGCATTTTGTGAGCGATGCCGAACTTGAATTTGCTGAAACTGTTTAAATCCTACTGCAGGAAATAGTTGTTTGGAATCTGTGGATACACTTAAAGATATTGGTATATGAGACACCAGTGGGATCTGATGAAGAGTCGGTAGCCGGAATCGCCATAGCTGCGGACTAGATTCGCGAAGAACCAGGAAGTTTTGAAATTTTTATGTCGGACAGCCGTCTGCTGCTGAACCCCATACGAGGCAACGTTCGCTGAACTGTCGTTGAGGATACACGTTTGGTTGCCCCCTGGTTCATCTGGGAGGTCAGTTGGTCCACAATTGTACGTCTGTTGGCTTGCACGCATCTCCGCAGCTGTCGTTCACCTCTGGCATCTATGGCCCGTGGTGCCTGGCACTTGGTACATCGGTAATTTTGGATACTGCCATTCTGCCATGCACGGTACACTTTCACCACGGCGGCACGCGAACAGTTCAAAAAACTAGCCGTTCCGGAAATACTGCCGCCCTTGGCTCGGAAACCTGTCATTTTGGTGGTGGGATAAATCGCTACGTTTCGCCATGACTTCAGCAATTGCAATGTTTTCTGCTTCCCTCTGACACCTTCATATAAACCCCCACCTCTGATACGGGTACGTACCTTCTGGACGTAATCATTTTCCGCTGATGTTGAACGTAGGGGGTGGTTACATTAATAAAGTTTAGGCTCATTTGTTGCAGTGGGGTCGGAATGGCGAGGGCGGCTGTCACCTGGTTTTTAGAACTATGGCAACATATGGCATGTGATGTCATTCCATCAGAAAAGATTGAGAGAGAAAGAAAATATCAGCTTTTTATACATTTTCAACATAGTACGTTCGAGAAAATCAATTTTTTAATTAAAAAACTTGGGGAAATATAAAAAGTGCAGACAAGGGGGTAAAATAAAATGACCGCAAGATCTGCATAACCTACTACTCGGGGGGATTAATTTCTTCTTAATAAATGCATAAATATATTTCTGTTTCACTGTTAAAGCTCCTCCTTGGAATGTATAGAAAATTTTATTTTTTTTGTGTTGTCATTTCGAATCCTGGGTAGGAAATTCGACGCCTTAGGCCTATGCACGCTCACGAAAATGCTATGTGTTGACAAAAACTGTAACTGTCTAATTAATCAGATCTAAACAAGAAATTAATCGTCCCGAGAAAGGTATAGGGACGAAGCGGAAGCACTGAGGTCAACTATTTTTACCCTTTTATCTGCACTTTTTAGTACACCCCCCTAATTTTTTAATCGAAAAATTGATTTTCTCGTCAGTAGTATTTATAATATGAAAAACTTCTTTCGTTTCGCATCATTTCCTTTCGAATGATATATCACATGCCATATGTTGCCATAGTTGTATAGACCAAGTGACTGCCACGCCACAACTCCGATCCTATTGGGAGAATTTGGTCCAAACTTTACAGTAATGTTAATCTGCATACTGAATTTCACCCCTTTATATGCATAAATACGCGTAGTCTTTTTGGTCCCCTCTAATTTCCGTTCCCGAAACTCCCACCCAAGTGGGCCAATCAAAACCAAACTAAATAGTGAAGGTGCACATGCCCATAGTAAGCTACATTCCGAATTTAAACCTTCTACCTCAAAAAATGCGGAAATTATGAAGGGGACGGACGGACGGACAGACAGACGGACATTGTGAAAACATTAAGTAACTCCATTCTTCCGCTACTTAATAAATAACGACTAGAAAGTGATTCACCTTGATGTGGTTGCAAATGCATGAATAATCAGAATTTATGACTATGAATAAACACTAAAATCGTGAAAGTGATCTTCGCGCACATGGTGAATCGAACAATGAAAATTACTGTAACAGAGTATCAGGACAACGTCTTTTTTGTAGTTTGGTTCAATATCCTTTTTTAGACGACAGGATAGTGATTAGGCTAGGAAGATGTCTCTGTAAACAAGTCTTTCAAGGATAATCTGAGTCGGCTATATACAAATGGGCTGTTAGATGATAAGCACCCCTTAGCACCAACAGGAAAACTAAAAAAAATACCTGTTGCACAATTAGGTGAATGGATCAAGATTGCAGAGAATGTTATATCCAATGAATTTATTGTCACGGGCACAGATTAAAAATGCATCTCTTTTAATCTGTTGTTAAAGGATTCCAAAAATGTATCGTTTCGAATAATATGGACTTTGTTTGGAAGGAAGAAAATGAAGAAAAGTCAACAAGTGATGAAGAAAGTGAATAACAAATATACACTATATGATCACAAATATCCGGACACATGCACGTTTGCGCTCTAGCCACGATTTCATGGAAATCAATAGGGCGTTGCACATCCCTTTGCCCGAATCACAGCTTCCACCCTTCGGGGAAGACTTTCCACCAAATGTTGGTAGGTACTTTCCGGAATGTTCCTCCATTCCTCCCGAAGAGCGAGAATCAGTTCAGGTACAGAAGTTGGCCGATGTGATCTGGCCCGCAAGCGTGTTTCCAGTGTCCAGTTTCTGTGGGCTTTGCACCACTCCAGACGTCGCTTGGCGTCGACCCTGCTGATGTGGGGCTTGTGGGCAGCAGCACGGCCATGGAATCCCATCGTGTGCAGTTCCCGACGAATTGTCATGGTACTGGCATCGTTTGCAGAGGCGTTTCGAAACTCTGTGGCATTTTTTTCCGCCGAGGACTTCCGGTTGCTGCGGGTGACACGACGAAGCACTCGACGGTCTCTGTCCGTTAGTTTCTTGGGTCTACCGGTTCGTTGTTGAACTGTTGTTGATCCCCGGGTCTTCCATTTCATAATGACATCACCTACTGTTGACTTGGGTATCTGAAGAAGGCTGGAAATGTCACGCACGGACTTGCCGCATAGATGACATCCAACGATGGTTCCACGTTGGAACTAACTGAGCTCTGCCGAACGACCCATTCTTGCCAATGTCCAAGCAGAGTTGTGTCTGAAGGTGTGGGAAGCTATTTAAATGATGTGCAAGTCATTATCATGACACATTGGGCCAATCGATGATCTGTGAGGGGTGTCCGGATATTTTTGATCATATAGTGTACATTTAATTTGTTTAATTTACGGTATTTAGTTTTGTAAATAAATCCTGTTTTCTAATTTACAGGTTGACAATTATAATTATTGATCCATATGAAATAAAACTTCAAATTTTCAAAAACTACTGAGTTCAAAATCTTTAACAGATATTCGCATTTAGTTGATGACATGTTCGATATGCTTTCAGTCAATGGCTATTATGTGGCGCAGACGACAAGCAAAATTATGCAAAATTCGCTAAAGTGTCGAGACGTTGATGCTTTCGATGACCTCCTGAATGGCTGTTTTGAGCTCAGCAATGGTTTCGAGGTTATGTGCGTAAAACTTGTCTTTAGTATTGCTTCACAAAAATGAGTCACAAGAGTTAAGACCAGAAGAATATGGCAGCCAAGGAAAAATCCTGCGACCTGGGTTTGAACCAGGAGCCTCGACTATCATGGCCGATGCTTCTACCAGTTGGGCTATCGCAGACACCCGGACAGCCATGCACTCACAAAGTGTCTTAAAGACAACCAAGTTGTTAAAGGTTGAAAGCCCAATGAGAGGCTTATATTTTTCGATAGGAAAATTAATATATCATGTTTTGAGGTCATCTCTAGTCTATATTTATTTATTTACTTGTGAGTTCATCAAACTCTCTGATGGTTTGGATAGGAAAAGTTCTCGATCTGTGAAGGGCTTTCAACCTTTGACAACTTGGTTGTCTGTAAGACACCTTGTGACCGCATGGCTGTCCGGGTGTCTGCGATAGCCCAACTGATAGAGGCATCGGCCATGATAGTCGAGGTTCCTGATTCGAACACAGGTCGCAGAATTTTTCCTTCCATTTTTCGATAGAAAATTAATATATCAGGTTTGGAGGGCATCTCCAGTCTATATTTAATTATTTATTAGCCAAGCCATTTCCATTCCAGTAATCTCTGGGTACCCCAAAGCCAGAGTGCGCTCTCCAAATTCCTCTTCCAGGACTTCAGACACTCTATTGGTTTGATGGGGTCGTGCTCCGTCCTGCAGGAAGCACAGCTTTCGATATCTAGATCACTTTAGATAATAGAGATGAGGTCATTTTCTAAAATTCTGACATATCGTTCAGCAGTCACAGTATGCGAGACTCAAAAAAATCCCAACATGCCCTGCATTTAACCGCCAAGTTTTAACTGAATCTCACCAATTGTTCTAAAGTTATGAAGGTTTTATTTTCATATATCTCATAATTGTAACCCAGTATCTTGATTACATTTACTCTATATGCAGTGGTATAGCCATGTTTGCCATAATTTTCTGTATATAATGCGCGTATTATAGAATATAAAAGTAAAAAAAATCTGATTGCATATTAAAAAAAGTGCGCATAATATTTCGATTTTGATGTGCATATATCTACGTTTACATGAAAATTGCGTTAATTAAAAAATAGGTAATTCTTAATTCAAAATTGAATAAATGTTATGACTCACGAGTCATCATCCCAAGTGAAATACTTGAATGGTATGCAAAGCTCTAATCCAATGGGTACTTATTTGCTTACAATAATCTCGGTGCGCATTATATGCGGAAATTTTTTTTCAAAACTCTCCCCAAAAGACCAGATACGCATTATATACGAGTGCGCATTATTTACCAAAAATTACGATATTCATTGAAAAAAATATCATGTGGATTTAAATAATTTTCAGAACATTGAAAAAATAAGAGGTTGGTAAAAATTTGAGAATATCTTTTTCCTATTAAAATGACCAAAAAAAGAGCCTCCCCCCCCCCCTTTTAAATTCGACGTGGGGATTTATTCGGGTAAATACGGTATCTGTGTTTCTTAAGTATTTCAAGACAGTACCAGTCGGGTTGAATTTTCTAATTCTCTCAATAATATCAATGAGATTATTATAAAGAATGATTTTACCACCATGGCGGATAAAATGAGCACATTTTCCTATTTTAGCAGCGAGACATCAGCCATGGATACCCATAATAACCTGCAACTATTAAAAACAAAATACAGATATGAAAAATGAATTGTAAATTCCTAAAAAATGAAACTAACGTAAAAGGAGAATTTAAACGAATAAAACTGAGGAATCGAAAGGTTAAATGGAGAGTCAAATAATTCTTTATACAGGGTGTTTGAAATAAAGTGTAACGCTCAAATATCCTAAGACCTTTAGTCCAATTACAAAACTGTTAGTGCAGTTATATAGCAACTGGCGCTTGTCGAATTTTTCAAATTGATGTTCGACGCAGTTAACGGGTCACATGATTTTTATCTCAGAAACCAAAAGATATAGAGTAAAAATGTCAAGGAGAAACGTTTAGAGAGCATGGTCGAAGTAGTCTGAAAATCATCATTCCAGAAAAACCAAAAAGGGGGCGAACCTCTAATCCACAGGGAGAAATGAAATACGGATACGTAATTCGGCTACAAGAAGCTTTTTTATTTTATTTTTTACTTTTGTCTCTCACTGCTAAAGATGGCTTCCACATTTTGTGCTTAATTTTTATCTCAGAATAGTTTTTTCTGGCTAATGTTTCAGATAATTTGAAACAAACTTTTTCTGAAAGTCTATATTTCAAGACTTTCTTGAAGTTTAAATACTGCAAAGCATAGTAGAAATAAAAAGTTACAAGGATAAGTCAAAACATAGAATACGTTCAAATTGATGTTCATCAGATACAATAAGGTAAGATAAGAGAAGTCCTTTATGCTAATTAGCATACATATCCACCATACATTCAGCTCTGACAACGGCACAGGCATTTTGGATCCTAGTTTAAAGCTCAATGATATCTGAATGTGGAGAGGCATAAACAATTTCCATCAGATAACGCCACCAAAAATAATTCAAGAGGAGTTAGGAGTGGTGATCATGGAGGCCACTTAACTGGTCCGAACTGTCCAATCCAATTTTCCTAAAAGTTGCTGTGAGTAGTTCAGTTGCAGTTCGCACTTTGTGAGATGGTGCACCGTCATGTTGAAACCATGCATTTCTCTTTTCTGCTAATGATAGATCATATGCCCATTAAGAAACTTAATTTGTTAAAATCTATCCAAAGAAAGTTGGAGTATGCGTGTCCAGTTAAGCTACGAATTTTAATTGTTAGACATTGTTGATTATTCTTTGGCAGCAATGTCTAACAATTGAAATTGGATGTTTAACTGGACACACCCACTCCAACTTTCGTCGGACAGAGTATAGTAGGTCAACATAACGAATGCCATTTAGATTTTGATGAAAAACTGTGGTCCTATAATGCTGTTTGGTTAGTTTGGTTTGTTTGGTATTAACGTCCTTTTCAACTGCCATGGCTATTTCAGGACGGCGTTATAGGGGCCGCAAATTTTGCCTCGCAAGGGTTCTTTAACGTGCAGCCGGAAAACGACTACACGGGACCAACGGCTTTACTGAAAAAATCCTCGTCGTCCTCGGCCGGGGTCGAACCCGCGTCCTCGGGCATCAGAGGCGATCACGCAACCCCTGAGCCACAATAATTCTGTTATTCTAAATTTCACACCAAACATTAATGGACCATTGACATTGGTGAGAAGCCTCCGCATAAAATGGGGATTACTGTTTGACCAATGATGTTAGTTGTGTCTGTTAATTATCCTCAGCCTCGTGAACTTTGTAAAAATATAGGGTGTTTCTAAATTATCTCTTATATTATACATGTTTAATACTCAGAAACTACAATACTCATTTCCAAAAAAGTTGGGACAGTGCAACATATAAGAAGAACTCCAACACTTTTGTTTGAATTATATTGTATTGCCGTTTATTTCAACGCATTACAATACATAAACGATAAATTAGGCATGGGATCACATATCTTATATGCTTAAAGAAAGATACAGGTGGTTTTCTTGTTTGGCACGTACAACACACTCCCAAAAAAGTTGGGACAGCACGGCGTTTACCACGGTGTGGCGTCACCTCTCCTCTTGATGACACACTGTAATCTTCTGGGCATCGATGACACCAATCTTTCTAACACCGTAACCGGAATTTTGTCCCATTCCTGTTGGATATAGGTTTTCAGCTGTTCAACTGTCTGGGGTCGTCGCTGTCGTAGTTTTCGTTTAATAATACGCCAAACGTTTTCTATAGGCGATAGGTCCGGGCTGCAAGGAGGCCAATCCAACATACGAATGCGCTGCCGACGTAGCCATGCAGAAGTTATGCGCGCTGCATACGGTCTGGCGTTGTCTTGTTGAAATATACACTGACGTCGTCCAAACA
>JAHWFO010015412.1:0-56494 GCA_023313115.1 Rhysida immarginata
ATTTTTATTTCTGTTCATATCTCAGTTATCGTTCATATTTGAACCCATGTTCATAGGACGTTTTGTGTTTATCTTAACCTCTATAATACCCCCTTTAAGTATTTTACATTCGATGTAAATCACCCTGTATACAATCCAGTCACAGCAATGTGACCACCCCCTACGTTCAGCATCAGCGGGAAAAGGTGACGTCCAGAAGGTACGTACCAGTATCAGAGATGGGGGGGGGGGTATAGGAAGGGTGTCAGAGGGAAGCAGAAAAGATTGCAATTGTCGAAGTCATTCGAAACGTAGTAATTTATCCGACCTTCAAAAGGGCATGATCATCAGCTTCCGAGCCAACAGTGGCAGTATTTCCTAAACTGCTAGTTTTGTGAACTGTTCGCGTGGCGCAGTGGTGAAAGTGTACCGTGCATGGCAGAATGGAAACATCCAAAATCAGCACCACGGGCCATAGATCACAGCGGTGAATGACGGCTACGGAGATACGTGCAACAGTGGACCAACTGACGTCCCAGATGAACCATGGGGCTACCAAACATGTATCCTCAAAGACAGTTCAGAGAACGTTGCTGAGTATGGGGCTCCACAGCCGACGGCTAATTCGTGCACCAATGCTGAGGGTTGTTAACCGGCGACAAAGACTGACGTTTGCACGCCAGTACCGCAACTGGACAGCAACAGAGTGGCGAAGGGTGGCGTTATCCTATGAATCGCGGTTTATACTCCTTCGGACAGATGAGAGATGGCGTGTACGGCGTTCAGCGTCAGAAAACAAACACCCTGCAATACGTGCTGCAGGGTTACAGGCCGGAGGAGGCAGCGTTATAGTCTAGGGAATGTTTTCATTGCTTTCCCTAGGTGCACTCATCATTTTGGACGACACCTTGGATCAATGGAATTACGCATCTGTCCTTTCGGACCATGTCCACCCTTACATGCCGAGTGTTTACTCAGCACGATGGCAGATTCTAGCAGGACAATGCGACGTGCCAGATCTCGCGCAATGTCCGTGCGTGGTTCTAACAGCACTAGGGTGCGTTTACGGTACTCCCCTGGCCCCCAAACTTCCCGGATTTAAACCCCATAGAGCATCTGTGGGACCACCACGTTAGGGTTGTTCGCAATATGGATCCTCCACCGCGCAACCTACGGCAGCTCGCGACAGAACTGGAGGGCTTCACATCCCTGTCAATACCTTCCAGAACCTTATTGACTCTCTTCCTGCCCGTCTTGCAGCTCTCTGCGCCGCGAAAGATGGTTATTCTGGCAACTGACAGGTGGTCACATTAATGTCAATTAACTGTGCTTAAAATGAAAACTATTAAAGATACCGACGTCAAATTTGCAGTGGTTATTCTTTAATCAATGGAACACTAATTGAGCTTACAGTAAATGTTCAAATGGTCCCCATTCTCGTGCTTGCACAAACGAACTTAATGGCATATATTCTTGGAAACGCGTTGCAGCATGTCTTCCGGAATGACTCGGATTTCCGAGCGAATGTTTGCTTTCATTTCGTCAGAGCGGGTGGATTGTTGGCTTACATCGATCTTTTAAATAGCCCTACAGAAAATAATCCGGGAGAGTCAGGTTCTATGAACGAGGTGATCAAATTGATCGAATGTGTTACAATAACATTCCACTTCAACAGTGGTGAACGCTTTTCCAAGAATATGTGCCGTCGATTTCGTCTGTGCAAGCAGGAGAATGGGGGCTACTTTGAACATTTATTGGAGGCTCAATATGGATTAGAGAATATCCACTGCAAATTTGACCTCGGTATGTTTTATGGTTTTCATTATATACAGGATGTTTTAAAATATCATCACCAAAATGTAAATTGGTGATGGAACATGCTATTCTAAGCAAAAAAGTTCATATGAACATGGGTCCGAATTTGAACGATAACTGAGATATGAACAGAAATAAAAATGTAGCCACTAAGATCAACAAGTTAATAACGTCGTAACACGTGGTGGTTAGTACACACATGTGAGCACATGGTACGATTTTGAGTGCGTAACTCGGAAACTGCTCGTTGGAATTCGTTCAAATTTTAACGGTATACACAGTTTTATGTACCCTATTATTCCTCCAAGTTTCATCATCCTAGATTTTGTAGAAAGTGAGTTATTATCTTGTTGATCTTAGTGGCGGCATTTTTATTTCTGTCCATATCTCAGTTATCCTTCAAATTCGGACCCATGTTCATATGAACCTTTTTGCTTAGAATCGCATATTCCATCACTCCTATCATTTTGGTGATGAAATTTTAAAACACCCTGTATATCTTTGGGTGAACCTGACTTTGGATCAACCTGTAATAAATTCAATGATTCACCATCGCCCACTTCGACGATGTAAGAATTTTTCTGAGATCTTTTACTAATCTCGGCCTCTATGGTCTACTTCGGAAAAGCCCTCTAATAACTGATTTAATTTTCTTCATTAATAGAAGGGAATTTATTTAAAATCATTATATTATGCAGAACCTTTCAGCCGACGATCACATTTATGGGAGGTTTAAAGTGAATTATTCCCCAGATCATCCATATTAATTCCCTATCTTCTTATGCAATGATCAGACTGGATATCACAAAGCAAATCAAATTATGGGATGAGCATTTCACAGCTTCATTTTTTGTAACGACGCATTTCATAAATAGATGCTTTTGCCTGATGAGGAAAGTGGATGATATCCATCAAAAGAAAGAATTCCATTTGCATGTATGGTTGGATTAAGCACGTTTTTCTCTTTGAAGAGAAGGGAAACGGAAACAAAAGAGTAAGCTACCACAAAAGAAGTTCTTCAGGGATTTGCGTTTTAAAACCTTTTCGATTTCCCATAAAAAAGTCGGCTTCATAAAGCATAACACAAAGCGGCTCGTGCATGAACTAACATGTGTGTTTTAATTGTCGAAAATGACCGCATTTTCACACGATCCTAACATCATCAAATAGCCTCCATTACCATTAAAACTTCCCGTTCAAATGTTTAACCGCCCGACTTACTATGCAACTATAGCATCAATCCTCGGCTCAGATAAACAGTGGACTCGGTCATTCCGTCAGCAGCAGCGCGGATCAAAAGGGTGGATGGGATACTGAAAGACTTCTTGTGTACCGAAGAATTCACAAGAGTGAAAGGGGAAAGTGAAGCAGTTGTGATCACCTGTTTTGATTACGTTTTATCAGTCATAACAAAACGGCGTCTTGAAATAATTAATGTCACAGGATTTTCCTATTTTGTTTTTATATACTTGTTAAACGAAATTTCTGCAGTATATGCAGCAAACATGATTTCTATTTTTAAGCATGTTGCAAGCGATATCAGAGAAATGAGGATTGGATAAACCGCAAAATATTTTAAGGGGAATTGAGTAATGATATAGGCTTGTTATAGCCAATAAAACTGAACGAAAAAGTGTTGTTGTTAAGAAATCAGGTGCTTAGTCCCACACAAAAATAAAATGGGCATGAACAATGGTAGGAGACGAAAAGAAAGGCACACGTCAACGTAAATAATTCGAATATATATAAATAATTAAAAATCCTTTAATTTGAACAATCTTCTCAAATCTCTGGACAGTAAAGACTGGAAATTATGATATACCAAAGGAAAATGGTGCGCCATGGCTGAATTTCACTGCAACTGACGACCGAGATCAGGGATTGAGCCATTGCTACAACCTCTTTTGACGCCGAGTGGAGAGGGGAAAAAATTCCCAGCGGGACAATGCGAAGTAACATAGGGAACAATCGCGACTTGTATGCTGGACGTAAAAGAATTTTCAATACAATATGACATTTACAAGCAGCCTGGATTCTAAACCACATTTAAAAATGGCAGAAAAGAAGCGAAAGGACAATATACCTCAATATTTACGTTTATTCAGAAAAGTGCGGAATAAACCCTCCTTAAATTTTCAAATGCCAAAAGAAGAATACCATTATAATTTAAATATTTAAATATTTAATGAGATTTGAAAACTATAATAATTTCTGTGTAGTGGGTATAGGAATGTCTGTTGCCCATTATTCGATCGATCGAGCTCTATACAATTAGATATATTAGTCTGTTTTGTTATTTAACAACACCAAATGTTTACTACAAAATTGGTTCCTAAAAAATTCGATTTCTATTCATTAAATAATCTTCATTTAATTATTTTGAGTTTTGCATTCATTATTTTGCAATGTCATGTATTTGAGTTTATTTATCTCTGGCTTATGGAATTGAAGAGGATGAATGTAAATGGGAATAAAGCTTCAATGATCCAATAATTTTTGAAGCTTTGTTGGCGAATTTATGTACAGATGCTTATTTCAGCTCCTCTATAAGCAGCCTATTTGAGATTTAAGTCGTAAACCTGTCCTGTTTATTCAGGAAATTCTTTAACTGATTAACTATGAATATGTGTTGGTTTTGTCATCGCTTGGCTTCGCCTGGCGTTTCATTTTATTTCCAGGCGAGACAAATATTTTTTCACTTGCTACACTGAAAAACAATATCTTGCACTAGCGTTTCTGGTTTGTCTATTCATAAAAATCTTACAGTTCCAAACTGCAAATTAGTACAAATGTTTTATTATGTTTAACTGAAACATAATTTATAAAATTTATACTAAATTGGAGTTGTGGTTTTTCAGAAAAAAATGAGTGTTTTCTTGTTCCATAATCGAATGAAAGATTTTTTTTAATCATTAATGGTAATTATTTTTTTAATATCACTATTGCTGCTTCGTATTCCTTTGTAGCTTTTAATCTTTCAGTTTCCTAATTGTCGAATTAAAACATTACTGAAATTTTTTTTAAATCCATAATCTATAAGAAGAGAATATGATTAAGAAAATAGGCATAGCTTAATGACAAATAGCTTTAAATAAATTCTCATCTGCTGTTTAATTTATTGAAAACACTTTCAGTGAAAATTCCTCATACCGATGAGAATGAAGCCGCCGAGCAAGTACCAGAAAACTTTTTTAATGATCAACGAACAAATTATAGAGAAAACTTATCTTCAAAGTTTTCCCATACCTTCCGAGAGAAAACGTGATTATGGAAGCTGTCTCTATAAGCATGTCTTTGACTTGAATAGGAACGTCCAGTCTAACTGCTGCTATTGCGTCTGTCTTGAAAAACTGAATACCGCTCAAAATCATTTCTTTCAAAAAGAAAGAAGTGACGTGATCGGCCATAATATTTGGTACTTCACAGTGCCTCAAAGCCATTTTAAAAATAAAATAAAAGGAAATTGAAGCTAATTTAAGTAGCAAAAATTAGTGAGAAAGTACCATCTGTCTAAGAAAAGAGTATGCGCTATAACTTTAAAATAAAATGACAAACAATATATACAATGGCGCTTGCATATTAGAAAGAGGTCCAATTGCCATCGTTGTTAATAGTGGCTTGACATCGCCGGGGCGTACAGCAAACTCTTAAATGCTTCATGTAAGACATCAAGTGACTGCCACGGCCAATCACACTGTGCAATGTCATGTAACATGCAGCGGCTGCTTGCGAGATTTTCGGATCCTTTGCATACGAACACAAAAAAAGTGCTTCGAATTGTTTCGCATATTTCGCACTCACTGCTGTTTCACAGCTGACCTAAAACTCTTTGCATTCGAATTAGCCTGCTCCTGCAGCGTGCGATACAGAACATGATAACCATTGTTGCCTCAAAACTTTTCCCCTCCAACTGTATTGCCAAGAAAGTTATAGCGCACACTCTTTTCTTAGATAGGCGGTAAATTTGAAAAAATTAAAATTTAAGAATTGTAACACAAAACTTATATTTGAAAAACGTAAAGCAGAATTATTCTAAAGTAATGATATGATATTTTTCCATGTAATAAAATGTAGAGAATGTCAACATCTGTGTAGACTTTCTTCCAGAAGAGCCTTCAGTGTTTGACTCTACAAGAAGTCGTCTTGAGTTTTAACATACGAGTGGTCAACTTTAATTTCATCGACCTTAAGTGCATCCCATCTGTATATTTTATTACATGGAAAAATATCATATCATTACTTTAGAATAAAATTATAGAATTAAGATATTTTAACTGTTAAACCAGTGATTGTGCTTGCTATATTTTTTACGCTAAGGATATTAACGCTCATAATTTGATAAAAATGAGTACTGACTTGGCCTTAAGAACTGTGAGACTGACAGTAAAGTCGCCATGAAAAATTATGCGGTTCATCCCAGATAAATTCTGTTTCACCATACTGTATGAAAACAATAAATAACGTCAGCGCGAAGACTGTGGGCGTTTTAGGTCGTGAACATTCTTTGCAAATGGTCAATTCAACGCTAATGTATCCTAAGGGACCATTTTATGAAGTATAACTTATCAGAATAATTCATTTATTATTTAGTTTCTTAACATTCCTAGTTTAGGAATTTATGGTATTTTATGATATGGTTGGTTGTCAGCACGCAATCATCCAATATGGTAGCCAGCAAAGATTAAGGAAACCATGCTGATTCATCCAACTTTTGAATAATAGATTTGTATTCCAAATAGAGCTTCACTGACTTTATATTTTCACAGGTAATAATTATATCACTTATGCATAACTACTACTGATTTGTAATATAAGTCATATCTAGCTAAACACACACGTACCAGTGTGTTGTGTAAGTCACAACAAAATCAGTTATTTTAATAGCTGGTCAAAGATTGACATCCAATGATGATTTTTTAATTTTCTTTCTTCAGCTTCTATAAAATGATTTAGAATCACTAACATAACCTCTGTCTAATTTTAAGGACTAGAAACCATGTCTAATTTTAAGGATTAATTGTCGTGTAGGTCACACAATTCTATTATTTCTTGCAGTGTATTATCAACAATGTGTAAAACAGCAGCAGAAAGAAAGCGTAAACATCGGGAAAGATAGAAAAACGAAAATTACACTGAATTTATGAAGAAAGAAAATGAGAGACAAAAGAATTGGAGGAATAAAAGAAAACCAAGCATGAGTAAAGATGAAAGAGAAGCTCAGAGGAAGAAGGTGTTTGGAACAGCAAAGATACAAAGCTAAATCTCGCATTAAGAAACTTGGAGCTTCTGTTATTTCAAAATCTCCCAGCAAGGCTTTCAAGAGTCGTTCTTCTCTTGGAAATGTTTTGGCAAAGGCTAAAAGGAGTTTACCAGCTACTCCAGGAAAAAGCAGTGCTGTTGTTGTCAATCTTGCCAAGCAATGTTCATCCCAACTGTTGAAGACAGAATCTAGGAAGAGGACATCAGCTACAGAAAGCATTGTTTACTGCCATGCTTTTTACTGTCTATTTCACGGGCGCGGCCATGTTTAAGTTTCGAATGCGTCCGTAATTACAACATGCCCCTTAGCGAGCCATCGTATATGTTTACACATACGGTGGCTACGTTCTGAGCTCTCGGGTCTTCCGATTTCTCTCATCCACTCTTAAATTTTAGCATTACTGCCTATAGACGGGGTGCGCAGGATATAGGAACGCGCATGCATCACTTTCTGTGCCTTCTTTCACTTCCGACCTTAAAATTTCTGAGGCAGGAAAGAGTAAAAAACGAACAATTTAACCAACAAAAATGCTCCGAGGAAAAAAGTGCTGTTCCCGGTTCAATGAATTCGGAAAAGGCAAACTTATTGAGTAAAGTAACGTTTCATCGATTTCCGTGCACCGTTTTATAATCTCCGACTCAATAATAAATTAACGATAAATCGCATCACGCGGCAGTCAAAATGAATAATTTTGACTTTTAGTCACACCCAACGCTAGAAGTGCAGTTATTACGAAAGCGGAAATAGGTGTAGGCACGAAGTAAGTTAATGTTGTAAACACGTACCCCGTCCATAATTTTGCATCGTTAATTAAAGATACCTAAAAATCGGATATGGTGTACAACATTCCTGCTCTAATTTTAATATTTAGCGGGAAGTGATGAACATGAGTTACATGTTTATGTCGAGTTGCGATTACATTTTTTAGTTTATTTAGTTTAACGCAGCATGACAGTAAAAAAATTAGACAGCCTTTGTAAAAATGTTTTTATTTGCTTACTTTAAAACCTGTTTATAATTATATTTCAGATTATGAACATAAATAATTTCTTGATAAAGTGTGATGTGAAGTGGCCACCTGCTTCATATTTCGACATTTACAATTATTTTATTGAATCAAAAGCGTTAATCGGCCTCGGTGGCTCAGTGGTTACGTAATCGCCTCTGATGCCCGAGAACGCGGGTTCGATCATCGTCCGAGAACGACGAGGATTTTTTAGGGGGAAATCCTGAGATCACTCACTCACTACCAACGTATTGCTTCGATGCTCAATTACATTCTTCTTCTCTCTCCATTTTCTAAGAATTTTTTGAACGTTCGAATAGACAACAATTGCACAGTACGAATCCAGGTAGAATTAAATATCAAATTGTATAGCAAATACAAAGAAGCACTGAGCTATGGTATGATCTTCATTCATCCATGGCTATGGGCATGTTATAATGGCGAACTCACAGTGAGACATCTGGCGGATTCAGATGAAAACATCAGACTTGCAAAAGGTGGATAAGAAAGAGTCTCCACCGCTTCAGTCAGTACCAGACATGGTTGTGTCAGAGTACATGGCACATGTCAAATATGCAGTGGCAATTTATAGTGAAGAAATAATAAATGATTTCAAACTTTCTTATCATGATAAATTCTTATTGAAAACTATAGAATACCAGTCCGATGGTTCTGTCCAACACTTCAAACAAAATTTTTCTCTTGCATTCATTACTCTAGGTGATGTTTAGTGTTCATTGAACTTTTCAGCAACATCATATGGCAAAGATGCTATTGATGGCCTAGGAGGTATTGCCAAACGTTGTGTGTGAAGCAATAAAGGTAAGGAATATTCATCCTCAGAATGCTATGCGCTTCTATACATGTGCCAAAGAATTCTGCAAAAAAATCAATTTCTTATTTGTAAATGAAACAGATGTCACCGAAAGAATGGAGCACTTAGATCATTTATGGAGCAGGGTTAGATTTAACATTCCAGATAAAAGAAAAGCTCATTTTTTAGAACTGTCGCCATACAAGATTACATATTCAATGACAGCATAGTGTTCAAGCTCTAAGATATTCATTTTTGAAACAGGTGAAACTGAAGATAAAACCACTGAGCCCTATATTCTGGCCAAAGAAAAGTATGAAATTCAGAAATGCAGTGGAGATTGGGTGTTAGTAGAATTCAGTGCAGGGAAGTCAATGAAGACGAAATGCAATGTGGATCAGGTGCTTTCAACTAATGTAGACTGCTCATTTAATGTCAAATTTTTACATAATAATCCGAACAGCTAAATTTTTGTATGGCCAACAGTAGATGATATTTGTGCTATTGAGTGAGACCATGTAAACTTAAAATTGTGTGAACCTACAATGGATAAGTCGATTTAAGCTGACTTTCATTGCAGGTTTTCTGGGTTTCCAAGGGATAGACATATTGAGCAAGACACAGCGTTTAAATTTATAATTTTATATGGAGATACTTTACACAAGATGTGTAGGTCACATCCAGTATGATGAGTTGGTCACACTTGTTTTTGTTATTTTATTCAACTATTCAGTCCACATTCAAAATATCATATATTCTGCAGTTACTTATATTATTTGTGAATGCTTCAGTGTGCCTCATATATTTTTGTACTCAACAAATGAGCAGATATTGTCTACTGAAAAAGTATTATCGATATGAGTGGAATTTCCATGTCGTGTAGGTCACGATTTAAGTTGTATTTATTCCAATTAATAACACAGTGAGTAAACAGAAGTTTCCTGGGTGTAGGCACATATTTAGTAGTTAGTAATCTATGTACAATACAAACTCTTGCTTATTTAATAAAGCCTAGATGGGAAAAACGATAAAAGTTTTAATTTTGTGTCAACTATCGTGTAGTTCACACGTGGAATTAACCAAATACATAAAAAGCATGCGAGACGTTTAATGACTTAAGGAACCTTAACAATTTTAAAGAGTCAATATGTCACGTGCATAAGAGAGAGGCGGGTCTTTAATAATATAAAAAATACAAAGTTTAATGAATGACGTTATGAAAAATAAATATTGTGGTGATTTTCATATGTCAGCTATAAATTTCACAAATCATACAATAAGAACTAAAAAAAAACTAATAATTACAGAAAATGTGATCCTGGATTTCTAAACATAGGCCCGCTTCGGAAGTCTCCGCAGCCTTGCCTCTTGCAGATGAATTTTGAATTAGTGGCCGAATCAAAATCCAGTAGGGGATAGAGGACGTTGAATTAGAAATTTGAAGCCCAGTGGAGTAAACTGATTTAGCTGGCAAAAACGGCTTTTTTTTATCACAAACCAGGTTAATTCAGAAATTGAAAACACTATCAGTTACTGGGGGATTTCATACACATTTTTAAAAAATTTAAAGAGTTGAGACATCGTGGTGTAATGCAAGAAAAAACAATCGTGGTGTTTTTGAAAGAGTTCAGCAGTCAATTAGGAGAAGTTGGGTTCATGCATTCCAGCTGGTGATAGTGATTTTCAGCAGTTATTGTAGACTAAGAAGCTTTACATGGAATATAAAGTATTAAATAGACTGTTTTTGTCCAAAAACCTTTTTCACCCAGTATCTTCGAAACAAATGTCAGAGGTAAATGATGAAAGGAAGTTTAAAGCAAAAGTTTTCCATCGGAGAAGAGAAGATAGAGCAGCTAATGACGTCAAGGCGACACGAAGTGACGACGGAGGAAGAAATTTTGTGACGGAAGAAGGAGTTGAATTCGAGAAGCGATCGGAGACAGAGGGAAATTCGGGCTAACGCTGTGTCTTACGTGAGCGAACTTGGAGCGAAGCAGATCGCAGCGAAAATATCAAGTGCATTATTTCTGTGAGAGTGTCTTACGTGGGCGAATCCTAGCGGCGAGAGGTTGAGGCGGCAAATAGGCGGGCGCGAAGAGAACAAACATGTTTGTTTTTTTCACGCGAACGAAGCGGTGGCTGCCATAATGGTCGAGGAAAACTTGATTTCCTGCGTACAGAAAAGGCCATATCTGTGGGATCAAAGGAATAAAGATTAACATAACCATCTTTTAAACTATCGAGAATGGGAATTAAAAAATTAATTACGTGAAATAGAAATTGAAAAATTGTTAATAAGATTAAATTTGTGCTTGAAAAACTTTATTAAAATTGATTCTAAAAAATTGCTTTGAAGGCACATCTATTACAGTAATTTGCAAAAATTAATTTGCTACTTGATTATAATAATTATAATAAGGTCTATTCTTCAATATTAGGTCAATACTTGAGTTGGATGACCTGGGGAGAGTGTTTATTATTCATTTAGAATAGAACTTTATTTAGAATAGAGTAGCGTAGCTTCAAGCCCGTTTCCAGGATTTTTCAAAAGCGGTTTTGATTTTTCAAAGGGGAGGTTTATTTATCTTAATTAAGTCTTCACAAATAAAGAGGGTTAAGCCCCAGCTAAACTTCAAATTTTTGGATTTTTGATAGGTGATAAAACTTGGTGATAGGTTATCAAACTTGGTGATTTTGGATAGGTTTTCTTGATTCGGAGAAATAAAATA
This sequence comes from Rhysida immarginata, assembly GCA_023313115.1. Classification (NCBI taxonomy): domain Eukaryota; kingdom Metazoa; phylum Arthropoda; class Chilopoda; order Scolopendromorpha; family Scolopendridae; genus Rhysida; species Rhysida immarginata. The sequence goes on from JAHWFO010015412.1 coordinate 11,604, forward strand.
CATGTACAGTAATATAAAAAACTCAAATATAATAAAAAAATAAAATAGAATTCCATTTTTTCTTCTTCGTGTGTAATAATTTTTACATAAGGAGTTTCCATTAGCGGAAAATGAAAGATAGCATGACTGGCACAAAATAATCTGATTGATCTCACTGTAATACCTTTTTAGCTCGCCAAACTGAATTCGCTGTCATGTTTCGCTCACGTAAGACACAATGTCCGCTTCTCTTTCCTTCCCTCACTTTCCCTCTCAATTCGTCCGCTCGCTCGCGTCTCTCTAAGATCGCTCACGTAAGACACATAGTAAGAGAGACGTGAGTGCAGTATGCTGCGACGTGGAATTATATCCAGGAGAAGGTGATGGAAAGCCCGAGGGAGAAAGACGAAAATCCATCCAGCACTGAAATACGTCAGTCCGAAGAGGTTTCGATGCAGAATTCCCGTTATAAAGTAAGACATATAGTTATAATTCTATAACGTCCGTTTTACAATACAATGGTTTATTAATATATTTAGATAAAATCCATTTTCATCCTTTCCGACATCATCAGTATATCCAGTTGAAATGTTTAAATTTCTTACAATGGGATTCTTATTAAATTTTGAACAATACTTCTTCTATTCATTGTTTTTTTGGTTATATTTTTGTCATTATTTGGTTATAGTATTATTAGTATTGATCTTATTTTTACATTGTAGTTTTATTAATATAAAATTTAGTATTATCTTAACTTATAAATACATGTTTAATTACATAGTTCTTGTATTCCTTTGTTTTTGCTTAATAGTTCTATTATTTTCTCTTCCTTCAGTATTTGGTTGAATAATAAATTACTATCTAATAATTTGGCATTATTTAAAATCTCTTGTGGATAAAATTTATTTAGCATAAAAATAATAAAATTTTCGATGATTATTATTTCTCTCTTATCATTAATTTTGTAGACTAGTTTGCAGGTTTCTTCGAAATTGCCGGTTTTCTGTTTGCTTAATAAAAAGAGTTCTGCATATTTGCAGTTTTTAGTGCATTTGTTATATACTATATATGTTCTTTGAATCTCGTTTCTAAATTTCGGATAACTTTTTCCAATATAAATTTTGTTACATTCTTTGCATTTAATTTCATATACCCTGCTTTTTTTCTTTTTCTATAATTTCTCTTTTGTTTTCTAGTAATGTTATTAATTTATTTCTGGATCTAAAGGCTACTTTTATTTCTTTATTTAGAACTATCATTAATTTGGACTATCATTAATTTTACGTTATATTCATTCATGAAACCTCATTCCAAGACGTTTGATATATTACATGCCATATATTAGTATTGAAAGTTATTTTACGTTAATGCAGTTACAACAGTGTTATGTAAATGCTCATTTATAATTATTTTTTTTAAATTTTGTAACTTATATTTCCAGGGAAGGGTAAACAAATTCTTTTCTTTTCTTTTTCTTTTGTATTTGTATTATTTTGTTGTTTTTCTCTAATTTCTGTAGCTATATTAATGATTGCTTTATTTATTTGATCTTCCTTGTATCCATTCCCAATCCCTATTTGTAAGAAATTTAAACATTTCAACTGGATATACTGATGATGTCCGAAAGGATGAAAATCGATTGTATCTAAATATATTAATAAACCATTGTATTGTAAAATGGACATTATAGAGTTATAACTATATACACTACACAATACAATGTGCGTAAAATAATGAATCTTTTAGAAGAAGATGTAATTACATCGGCATAGAGAATACGAATAAAAATAGGCAAAAACAACGCCAACATACGTTTTAATAAGAAATATCTACAAGAACGACTTACACCCAAATTTGTGTCAATGAAAACTAAAAACAAATCCAAGTCAGCCATAAAAGCTATAAAACATGGAACAAAAATTTGGATTAAAACAGAAATTGAAGAATGTTATAAGAAAAAATCAAGCCTGAATAAACAATTATATAAAATTCAATTACAAGGAATGACGAAATTTTTTGCAGATCTGTGGACTGAATACATGAAGAAAATCTCAGGTAAAATAGAAAAAATAATACAAAAGCAGAATACCAAAATTAATAAGAAGCTAAATAATTTAAGAAAGAAAACTGCAATAAATAACGAACATCCAAAACAAATAAAAACAAGTTTCCACCAAACTGTTGTAAATTTAGCAAACACAAAATTCACTAAAGAAGAAGAATCGTTAATAAATAAAGCCCCAAATTATTGTATTAAACAAAAATGGAACAGCAAGGACTTAATAAAGACAATAGCCGAGGTGGAAACCAATCTATTTCACATAAAAGAAGACAAAGGAGATGAATGCAGAGTAAACACCATTTATTGTCACATTTCAGTGGAAGGTAAGGTAATACAGAAGTAAGGATACACAAATTGCAACAAAATAATATAATTTATTCATCGAGAATAACAAACATCTTATACTTCGACTTGAAGCAAACTAGTAATGAAACATATATGATCATAAGACCAGAACCAATGGTTGGTAAGAAAATCTCGCTGTGAATAGTTAATGCACTAAAGGAGTTCAAGATCGGTTAGGCCTTTGGCTATAGAAGCACCACACATTGCACAACACAGTATAGCAAGGAGCCACCAACAAGCAGTCGGAAACGCAGCGACACATGACTGCATAAATCTCGCACTTGAAAAGTTCGTGGCTAAACTGGAGTAAATAATTAATAAAGGGCGTACTAAGCCGCACAATGGTTAAATCACTTTAGTACCCGACAAATGAATACAAGTTCGCACTTAATTAGGAAAAGAGAACACTGGAAATTAGCGTAATTAAGTAATACTTAAACGTGGGCAAGTTTGAATGTAGTCGTGAATATTGAGAACCTAATTACACGCATAAAGCACCACGAAGATACTTACAGCACAAGAACCTTACGTACAGTCCGTAAATTAAGCATAAAAGCCACATTAGCATAAACTCTGCGGAACGTAACAGTGGAGCGTAAAATCATGATGTCACATCCCACCCCAGCCCTCCCCACCAAGCTCAAGGTCTGCGCAAATCCTGCGGAGTGGAGAGTTGAACGGCGTTCAACTTTCCGTGCTTTCCGTGGCATACGCGGAGCAACTGTACCAATAGGAAACTAATGATGTCATCCCATAATACATTGCGAGTGGTTCACCTCTCCCTCGGCTCACCCTGCTCATCTCGTCTCACCATCAAAAAACAATAACCGAAATGACAGAAGTGACAAACGATGGTAACATAGTGGGAACGAACATGTTAGAAAGATGGAAACATTGAAAACCGTCACCGTGGAAGGTATAATTGCCGCCATGGAGGAGGGGATGCAGATTGAGAAAGAGAGGCAGAAATTCGTGAGCGACACTGAGATAAGCGTCACAAACAATATAAGGACGTTGATAGTTTATAATTTATTGAATAAAGTTTGTAGGCCACCCGGACAATGATAATTGAGAGCAGCGATGTCAGCCAAGAAGCACGAAGCACGTACAAAGCTTGCAAAAACCTATCATCATACGGTGCTGCATGCTGCAGTTTCTGGCGCGCAATGCCACACCAACATGGGGCCACTCGCACGTACAATGGTATCAAACGGAACATAAAAAGTACGAATGTCACGTGACAATTTGTTACGCTCTGTTATAAGAAAGTAAGGAATGAAGTGACGAAAGAAGTTAGAAAGGCAAAACTAAAATATTATCAAGAACAGCTTTTACAAGCCAGTAACAGTATAAAAAATAAATGGAAGGTGATAAACAATTTAATTACCAAAAAAGGTAAGAGTATTCCAAAAATTATAAATGATGTTGTAAGCTGTTGTAAGTTTGAAACAGTCACGAGATGGATTTGTCTGATCCAAATAACACTAATAATGAAACTTCTTTCTTCTTGACACCAGTGACAGATTATGAGGTCACGTGACAATTTGTTACCCTCTGCTGTTACGTTCTGCAGACCTTATACTAATGTGGGTTCCATGCTTTATAGTTTTATTCTTGAAGCGCACTGGCGTTAACACAGGGAAAATTCAATTACTAACAGTTTAACTGAGATGTATGAACAGTGTAATCTTTGAAGTGCACTGGCGTTCACTCGGAGAAATGTAAGCTTGTGCAATATAATTTAGAAGTTCATTGAAATTTAATTAAAGAGTCGTTAGCAAAACTGTGGTGCATTAAAGATTAGCAGGTGATGCGTAACACCCCCATAGTACGGAAACAAAGTATTAGCTTACCCCAGTGGTTGCCTTTGGATATTGCCATCAGTTGAGCGCTAACAATTGCTGAAACGGTCCTTCGATGCAGCCGAGATCGTCCAAAACAAATCCATGAAATCCAAACGGGAAAATTCCGAATGATGGCGCAATAGCCATGGAAATCCTCTTCGTTTCCTTGCACGAAGGAAAATTTCCCATGTGGAAGAAATTGAAGTGCACTATATGCTCATAGTGCAAATAAAGACATCGACATAGTTCCATCTTGATGGATTGCGTTCCTATATTCTGAAACTTTTTCAGGAAACGGACTCGTCGAATCTCTTGAGACTTCCGTCTCGCTTCCGCACACAGGCGTTTCCATTCACTCGCCTCGCGTTGAATGCGTCGGCTGGCTTTGTTTTCTCCCGAGACGCCCGAGCGCCCTCATTTGATGCCACGGTCGTTTTTGTTGGATAAACGTATCTCGTTTTATGATGCTTAAAAACGGACCATGACATTTATATAAAATCAGCGACGGTGGACTATGTCACAACAATGAAAAGATCTAACAATGGGTTATTTCTCGATTATACAATCGGGTGGTTCGCTTCTAGTCAGAAATATAATCTATCTACATATATAAAGATATAAGGATGTTTATTTGTGGGATTGTTTGTGGGTTTGTTTGTTTGTTTGTTTCTTATGCAAATCTACAGTTTTTTTTCTGATCTTGATGAAATTTTGCATACTTGAACTTCAAAGCATGAGGAAGGTCGTGGTCTACATCAGATTTCCAAAAGTAATAATTATTGATACAAAATCGATATTCTTGGTTGTGACAAGGCATATTAATGAGAAATATCTCATGACTAACAATGCAAGGCAAGGTTTGTGTTATATTTAATTCAATTTATTTACTTTTATTTAATTTTATGTATAACAAAATTGTTTTTAGTATTTAAGTATTTTATTTGTTTATTTTTTCTGCATTTTAACTACATTAATAATTGCATTTTTTTCTTTTATTGTATCTGTGTTGTGCCCACAGAAATCTAACTAGTTGGTCTTGAACCACATTAGCTCTGCTGGGCACTGTTTTTCATTTTTTATTAACATAAATAAATAAATAAATAAAAAAGATATAAACGAAATCCACCGAATTAATAGGACAATAATAGGAATCAATAACAAACTGAAAGTAAATAACGCTCAAATACGATAGTCTTCACGGGGGTCAGATGTGTCCCCAATCGCTCCTGCCTTTCCCAATGACCACATAATGTTTTCCCTCCCACAACCCATATCATCCCGCATAGCTAGACAGTGAATCCACGTACTTAGAAGGGCCCAAGTGTGAGTGCTGGTCATCCTTTCCTGCTTTTCATCATTATCATATTAGGTTTTTATAATTTTAATTTTTTAATTTTCTCCTCTCTATCGTTACCTCTCACTCGTTAACCTTTCTTATTTTATTTAACTCCTTTTCATTTTTATTATTATCTCCTTTGGCCTTTCCACTTGGCTCGCACTCCCTCCTCACTACCTTTCTATGCTTTCCTCCTAACTCTGCTTCAGCTTCCTCTACTACTATTCCACACTTGGTGTACGTTTCATTACTCCCTTCCCCTGGGAACCCCTTCTCCTTCCTTCCCCTCCTCACTTGGCTACTCTTGAACTGTTAATTATCTTGTTCCCGTTTTCATCTTTGCCTGCCATTTCCTGTCATTAAGTTATTTAAAGTTCTTCCTCCTTCTTTTGACTTTTCCCCCTTTTTCTACTTCCTAGTCGCTTTGCCTGCTTTATACTTCCTATACTTCTTAGTAATAGAATTTTCTCCCCACCTCCCCTCTCCACTATTCCGGCTTATATCTTAGTTTTTTTCTTTCTTCACTCCACTTTTTTCCTTTATATTTAGTCTTTTCTTTTCTCTCTTTCTCCCCTTTTTAGTTACTTTATTTTCTTATTTTCCTTTTTGGTTCCAATTCACTCTTCTTCCCCTCCCTTTACCCTTTTTCTCCCCTCACACATTTCTCCTTTGGCTTACTGCTTTGCCATTAAACCTTTTGACCTTGAACTCACACAGCCCTCTGAATTATGAAATCAAAGATGACTGACAGATGCAGCAACTGTGAAAACGGACTGGAGAAATATCGAAGTTTTATCTCATACAATGGCTGTAATTCAAATTATCATCACGAATGCTCATTGTCTAAAACTACTGGAAATCAATGGCTCACGGAAACCATCTGGTTTGGCTTTGCAAAAAATGTAAATTGGAAAATAAAACCAGGAGACAAGACGAAAACAAAATGACTGCCTCTATAACAATTTCAACAGATGGTACTAAAGCCAAGCAAAAGAGATCTAGTAATACTCCATGTAAAAGAGTCAATTCGCCAACCAAGGGTGGTACGGAATTTCTTTTACAGAATAAGCAAGTAAATATATCTGAAATTATGATTGAAAAGATAAATAAGCAGCTAACACATATACTGGGTGAACTGAAATCATTCCAATCAATTAAAGATGTCGTAGCTATGAAAAACTCTCTCCAATTCATATCAGATTCTTATAATGGAATTCTGAAAAGACTATCAAGTATGGATGATGTTATTACTAATTTGGGGAAGAATTTCGCAACGTGCTTGTCTGATAACCTCAATTTACAAAAGGAAAACGGTATTCTTAAAAATCAAGTAATGTCCTTGCAACAACAAATGAATCAATTTGAACAATACTCATATAATTCAAATTTACTGATAGACGGTGTTCCGGAATCTCCAAATGAAAATCTATATGAAATTGTGGAAAAAATCTCTCATAAACTGGAGGTACCCATTGGACAAAAAGATATAAATATCATTCAAAGTGTCCAAGGTAAATCAACTAGAAAAAATCGTCCAAGATCCATTGTTGAGAAATTCAATAGTAAACAAGTTAAATCGGACATCATTTACAATAAGAGAAAGAAATACCGTCAACTAACAACATACGATGTGGGTATTTGTAGGGGAACCTATAACATTTTTGTAAATGAACATTTGTCTCCGTTTTTCAGTGGGAATTTTTGGCAAGCCAGAAACTTGAAAAATCTGAAACACTATACATTTGTCTGGTGCTCCAATGGTTCGATCTTTATGAGAAAGGATGAGAAATCTAATATTATCCAGATAAAGTCAGCTGCTGACTTGGCTTCTTTATAATTATCGTTTTGGTTAGGTATATCTTTAATGCTGATGATTTTGTTTTTAGCTCTTCAAAATATGTTGAAAATATATCTGCTTTCTCTGCTTGTGTGACAAAAAAATGATATTTCTCTTTTACACTTAAATTTAAGAAGTATTGCAAAAATTTTGATAATTTCCTGGTCTTTTTGTGTTCATTAGGAACTAAAATTCATGTAATTGTTCTGAGCGAAGCTTGGCTAAAGGGAATAAATCCTGATATATTTGGGATTCCTGATTATGAAATGTTTTGGGGATCCATGGACCTCAATAGAGCTAGTGGCATTGTGGTTTATACACATTTTAGTGTTTATTCTCATAAAATACTTCTAGACATCTCCTCTACACATTCACTATATTTGAAATGCTTTCTTCCCAATAATAGAAATATCCACCTACTGGCACTATACTGGAGTCTTTCCAAGCCTCTAATGGACTTTATAAAAGAATTTGAGGAAATTATTCCTATTTTAAGTGTTAATTCTCTTATCATTATGGGTGATCTGAATTGTGATTTACTAAGTGATTCCTTGGAACATAATTCAACGAAAATTTTAGATTTATTTAGAACTAACCAGTTATTTCCTGCAATTGATTTACCTACTAGAATTACGCAGGAGTCCTCCACGACACCTGATCAATGTGTTATTAGTAAATCCTTACGTAAGGTTACTGAGATTTTTGTTTTCAAAAATTCTATTACTGATCATTTTGCTTTTATACTAAAAATAATGAGTAATAATAATAGTAATTTAGATGAACCACATATTATATCTAGTATTGACTATGGTATGTTGAATACTTTGGTCTCGGATACTAACTGGTATCCACTTTATGAACTGGATGATGTAAATTCTGTGATGACTTGGTTTATTGTACATCTCAAAAAATGTATTATTGAAGCGAGCCATATAAAAATTTCCAATAGGAAAAAAGGGTTTTATAAACCGTGGATTTCTACTTCAATAATTAAATTAATGCATACAAGAGATAAAGTTTATCGGAAAATGTTATAAAATTTTAATGATAATAAAAGGAGGATCAGTTATAAGAAAGTAAGGAATGAAGTGACGAAAGAAGTTAGAAAGGCAAAACTAAAATATTATCAAGAACAGCTTTTACAAGCCAGTAACAGTATAAAAAATAAATGGAAGGTGATAAACAATTTAATTACCAAAAAAGGTAAGAGTATTCCAAAAATTATAAATGATGTTGTAAGCTGTTGTAAGTTTGAAACAGTCAAGAGATGGATTTGTCTGATCCAAATAACACTAATAATGAAACTTCTTTCTTCTTGACACCAGTGACAGATTATGAGGTTGTTCATTACATTTCTAAATTAAAACCTTCAAATAACTCCTTTTTCGACAATATTAGTGCAAAAATTATGAAAATCATTAAGATTCTAATTGCATCTCCTCTTTCTTACCTAATAAATCTGTCATTTAATATCGGTGTTTTTTCCACAATTGTTAAAATCCTGACTTATCATCCCTATTCATAAAAGTGGAGATAAGAATTATTTTGGTAATTACCGGCCTATAACCATTACATCTCCTCTCTCTAAGATCTTTGAATCAGCAATGAAACTTCGCCTTGTTGGTTATTTGGAGAAATATAAGTTAATTTCTGAAAAACAATGTGGCTTTCGAAAGAATGGTGGTACTGAGCCCAAAGATGACAAAGATCCTACTCCATCACTTACGCTTCGGTATGCCCGCACATGAGAAGGCAGGAATTGGAAAAAGCCGTTGGTGTTCTGGACAGTGCAAGATCCCAGAGAACACTGAATCTCTGAAAATTACAAGTTCCCTTGTTCGAGAAGGGGTTTGGAAACGACCAATCAGCGTTTGATAATGACGTCAGAGGCCCAAATTCTGGGGGTCAGAGGAAATGTCAAAATTGAAGCTAAAAGCTTGTTTCTGGACTCTTGAATTGGGTGCCAACTCGCCTGGCCACCACCTGCAAGATTCAGATGTACGGATGTTGTATGGTAGAGGGTCATTAGTCAGCTTTCTGCTGCTCTTAATTGCCATTGGGGTAAACTTTCCTCCTAGGGTGTCTTTTGTCTCACCCCCGCGATTTGTTCTTCTTCTCCAAGTTGGCTCGCTTCCTGTCACCAGTCGTAATTTACAAAGGGCTTCCAGCTGCCTCAAATAGAAGCGTCAATCCCTAATAGCTTATCCCACAGGACCCTTCATCGTTGTCCAGAAAAATGGGCTGAATGCTGAGAGCATTCCAAGCTCATGCAATAAACAAACTTGAAAAGAGAGGGAGACATTTCTTCAGAGAAAAAAGAGATTCTAACCTACAACAAAATTATTCATCCAATTTTAGAAATTTAATAAAAGAGGGATAAATTCTCCTCTGTAACTCGTCTTTTAGTTCAATAATGCTCCTATAAAAAATTCAATGGTGGTACTAAGCAGAAATAAGAATAAAATAATATTCAGAATTCCATTCTCATTTGAATAAGCATGATTATAAACTGGAAACCCACGATGCCCCCTTTCCTTAAGAAATGGATTTCCTCTGAAACCATTTCTTCCCACTTCCTCGTTGTCTTCAGCCTGCTTCTGCTTCAGAATGTTTGTCGCAAGAGCAGTATGATTACCTTTGGACCATGACAAAACCAACTTATTGTATGTAATAATCTATATGATCTTAAAATAGTTGTTATACAATAGCAAATAAGTTTGTAATATAAAATACTTGAGAGTGACTACGTAATGATTTTGGAAAATATTCAAGGTCTAGGAATATTCATGACAATTATGGATAATGTAAACATTACTAAAATATGGGATTCATAATGAGTATAGTAAATATTAGATAGAATATAAGGTTCCAGTAAAAAAAAATAGTAATGAATAAGATTTTTAAAAGTATAAGATTAAACTTCTTAATAACCTATTTCAGGTAGGATTAGCGAATAGCAATTATTATAAGAATTAATTTCATGTGTCACATGTAATCATAACATATTAATGATAAAGGATAATATTCAAAGTCCGGGATATTATAGTAGTTGGAATTGGCTTAAGTCCGTTGTTCAAAGCAATTTATCCACACACAGTTCTTTGTTACTTTCTATGAAAGTTCATCAAAATATAGTCCTTAAAATGTAACATAGACACTCTAAAAGCTAGCAACTTGGTCCATAAAAGAATGCAAAAACTTTATTAATATCGACCTTTTGTTGACTACATTAGGATTTAAGTAGAAATTTTAATAATGAAGAAGATTGTGAATAAGAATTTTATAAATGCACTTTTCACTAATTTAAACCACTTGTTTAAATCTGGTCCATCCATCTTAAGTCACCAAATCAGTCTGCTGAATTTAATGTTCACCAAACTGTTGCACATACTAAGTAATGAACTGTCACTGGTTCATTTGTAATTGTTCACTATTACCTTCTTACCGAGTCGGGGGGAAGAAGAAAAATCAGTTCCGTTTTCATAAGTTCCTCTCAGCGTCTGGATGTCCTGCTCTAAGCAGTACCAAAGAAATTGGATGGGAGTGGAACCAACTTGGAATCCGTCTGGTGGCAACTTCCGTAGAATGGTTGTAACAGCTGAGGGCACCTGGAGACCTGGAGATATATCAGTCCTTGTAGTGGGGTCGTCTTTACTGTGAAGGCTTGGAGATAGGTGGTCCAACGTATGCTTCGAACAGGCTGTAAAGATAGTGATCTATTTCCCCAAAGTTTTATGGCCAAGCATTCTACCAATAATAGACACAAACTTACTCTATCAAATAAACTACATATGAAACGTGTTGTAATCAACTATGTGGCAAGGGAATCCTAACTCAAATCCAACAAAATTGTTTTGTGTAGCTACGTGAATTTTTACTAAAAAGGGCTTTCAAATAAGAAAAGGAAAAATCTTATTTTCACTAGGATCATATGATTTGAAAAGAAGTACCAAGCAACATCATAAAAATGGTTATCCATATCCTGGGAAAAAATCTTTTCTAAGTTATAAAGATGACGTAGTAGTGGTCAATCACACAGCTGATTCATATAAGATCAGTCAATGATCAGTGTAATCATTGTACCCATAAAGCATCAAAAAAAAATAACTATGGTAATGAGATCTATTATCCTCATAATTTTATCCGGGCGCAGATACAGGTAGAATCATTGATAAGCTGGCAACAATTATAGATGATAGATTCTGCCTATATGCGCCTTTATAACATATTCACTACACATAAATAAGTCGCATTAGCGCCACGATGCATACTGCTAAATATAGAATGCTTTTGAACTTTTCCACTAAAGAGAAAAAAATATTTCAGTACGAATACCAATCACAAGCTTGCATATAAGGACAAATTATGCTTCATGTCTATAAAGGAGGTATATATATATATATAAAGTAAAGTAATCTTTCCAATTGTCAAACATGGTTCAACAACATATACAATGCGAGTCAAAGATGTCTGAGCGAATGCTGTTATTAATAGTGTGGTTTTAACACTGAGATATCAAAATAATTGAGTTTGGAACAAGGGCAGTTGTGGGTTTAATTAATTTGTAATATTATATCTTCAACATTATGATCTAAGCTTTCCAGAGGCCTCACTTAAAGTATTTGTCTATGGATTATTCCATGGAATCCCTTATTCATCACCATGTAAGAAACACTATCTTGTAATCCCCAAAGAAATAAATCTTATTCAGAATTCCTAACCTCAATTACTGAAATCAACAATCTATCACCAATAACTTTGGCACACAAACATCAATGTACTAAACTAATCTGGAAATATAGCCTGTGAACTTGCTAACATACAGCACAGTGCATAGAATTCTAACCTAGAATACAATTCCTTTGATCCTTTAACATCAACTTCTATTTCAGCATACCAGAAATTTTATGTCTAGGTCTGTATCATTCATCTAAAAACAATTATTCAATCCATAAAAAAAATTATTTTTTTTTCAACATCTGTCACCAAAATGTCTACAACTCGAGGCATCCATAACCATTTTCTACTTCTCTATAAATGCAAAAGTGAAATGATGTATATACTCTCCAACAAATATAACAAACCTTTATAAACTATGGAGTAATTTTAACATATAACCTACTTTCAGGATTGCATTCTTACAATAAAACACAAACAGCCCAAAACTGTGTCCATAGCATTCTATTTATTATGCTTCGTGATTATGAGATTAAACCAAAACATAAACTATACAGGTCTTCATCATTTTCAGTGTCTGCACACTAAAGTTGAGAATTGAAAAAAATTGTTTTCATTCTGGCTTCAATCAGTTACAGAGAATTAGGCTTCTAATTCACAATTATGACTATCATGTGTTGATAACAAAATTTTCTGCCAAAACGTCCTGTTCTGAATTGTCAATACTCTCTCAGTTAAGAGCTTAATAGTACAACTACCTTATACCAAAATCATGAATCAGTGCAGCTAAAACATGAAACAACACTATATAAACATTAAACAGTCCTTGTTCTTCAAATCAAATATATTTTCATTTACAGATATTCTGTATATAATATCACAATCAAATAGTTTCCAGAACAAACTTTAACTTCTGTATAATAATGCAATCTATCCATCCACTGTAACATTACTTTTAGTTAAACCTCTGAACCATTCAAGCCTTTAAAAACAGAATTGGCACTAATATCATTTTTAAATTTGTTAGCATCTGCCATAACTATCAAATAACTTCATCGTCAGCCTCTGATCTACAGTTTAGTCGGTAATTGATTTTTAACTTCTTTCAAGCTAATGTCATTAAATCATCCATACAACTTGTAATTTATTCTCAAGATTAGACATTAAGTTTATTTATCTTTATTAATACTGAATGTATTCTCTTAACAAACTTCCTTTCATAATGTTTTTTTGAATTATTAAAATTTAGAAGCAATATGTATAGTTTTACGAAGATTACTCACAGTGGGGCGGAGGAGGTTATAGAAACAGTTGGCATAGATACAATGTTGCTGGCTATTCCCTCTGTGATTCAGATACAATGAGTGCCATTTATTTACCATATGTGGCCAAGCATTAAAACCAAAATATATATACAATATTTCAAGAAACTAATGAATACTTATTTTTATAAGAACCGCATAAGCTTTTCAAAAGAATATTCTCCAAAAGAGAAAGCTATCCATAATTACAACGCATTACAACCTGACTAGCAATTTCTATCACCTGCGGCAAATATAATGATACTGTTATAAAATCGACTAAAACCTGCCCGCATTATGACAAGGCAAAACTAACTTAAAAGTATTTGTTTATAAACGACAAAAATAAAATTCATGTAATGATAATAAATCTTTATATGACAGTCTGTTTCAAAATTTCACCTCAAGAATGCATCTCTATTAAACCAAATTCAGGAAATAGCTCAAATTTTGCTGATAACAACACCGGAAACTGGTAGCAGCAAGTAGTTCTGATGAAGCCTTAAATTCGGAAAGTAAGAACATTCTACGATGTTAATAATCTAACGCAATCACATCAATAGTTGACTACCATTCAACAAAACTAAACTCTGCGTTTTCAAATAAGATAGTCAATGGCTGTTCCTAACTTTGTGAAAACAACTTCTTCTATCCAAAATCAGTAATAACATCAGAGTTAAACAATGAGTCGAATCACATGAATCAATACCACATTTTCTTAAAAATTCAATCAACAGTCTGAGGCTAACAAACGTGCGAATTCATCCAAAATAAAACGTATATAACCACCATAATAATTAATGACGCGTGTACTTGCTCATTAAAACAATTGTACTTCAATCCTTCAAATCATCTGTATTGACTGAGGATATATTTGGAACATCAATTCAACAATAAACTACAACTATGTTATCCTATATAATCTTCTTTTCATAATTATTACATCAATAAGTCATCACTTAAAATTATTGCTAGGCATACAACATTACTAATGCTCAATTTACTGAAAATCAAATAGCATCAACACTAAATTAGCACAAAACATAGCACATATGCCACTAAACCAACAAAATTCTCCTAATCCTCTTCAACATGTATGTGAAGGAATACCCATTGTGAAATATGCAAACGTCTAATGTATGTAAGCATATAGTCACTCACTCTATGACTTAAATAGTCGCAAGAAATAACTTCTTATATTCGCACTATAACATCTAGTGATCCGTAAAATATGCAACGATCAATTGAAGCAATTAATAACTTTTCCAACAATATACAACATTAACTTTCTCAAACTATTCTTTTAATAGCAACGAAGAAATCTTATTCCCGTATGCTTGTGTGATTTGCCTGTATAACTTGTTCTTAAATGGCAGAACTAAAGAAAGAAGAAAAGGGAGCGAAGAGAGGAGGGAGGGGTTTTCTAGTGTCCCTCACTGCATTGTCTCCCTCACTACAGTAACCTATGCTGCTCTGGTTTACAATCAATTTCTTTATGTTAAATCTACTATACAATCTTTGCATTTAAAATAGACAAAACAATGTAGAACTAAGTAATTATGTTTTCAAAATTTTAAGGAGGACTGTTTTCTCCTCAACTAATCCTGTAACAAATAACCTCTTCATCAATAGCTGAAAGAGGAGGCAATTATTACCCACCCTGTATGTTTCCTCTTGTAAGCCTATTTCCTTGTTGTGTTTGTGCATGCTCCTACCGCTTCTATCTATTCGCGCTCCAGTTCTCTCAACTCTCTGTTCGCTTATGTTTCTATTTCCTTCCTCCATCCTTAACTGCATCAATCCATCTATTCGCCGATTAATTAATGTATTTAAATCCTGATCTATAATCTTTCTGCTCAATTCCTTTTCCTCGTTTTCTTCTGTATTTAACCCATACCTTATCCATCGCGAATCTTAGTTCAATTTCCTCCTCTTCTTCTGCATAATTAATAGCTATTTCCAAATTATCCGGTTTTCTAAAAAACACAGTTCCCTGTAAGCTACGTCGTAAGCCCTCTAAGAATTTATCTTTAATTTTTTCCTGTAATATCTCTTTTGCGAATGCTCTTTTAACATCTGCATCTTGGCCTATCCCCTCCACTTGAATCATTGTTTTCTTTCCCAGTGCCTGAATATGTGTAGCAAAGTCTCTAACAGTTTCTCCTTTTTCCTGATGACATTCGGAAAATAATCTTTCACTTCTACCCTTTGGCTCCTTGCCAAATAGCTCTAATATCTTTTTTTTAATTCATCATAATTGTTTATCTCTGCCGTAGCCTGATCATGCCTACAATAAAACTGAGCGTGCCTACAACTTGATTTTCGCTATATTTAATTTATGTTCTGGTACCCAATTACAAACTGTGCCAATTTCATCAAGTTTTTGAATAAACAATGTGGGATCCATAGAACCATCATAATGACCCACTTCACCTGCCAAACCAAACGATGCTTGAACCATCTTTCTTTCTCTTTTAAGATGTCAAAATTAATTTATAATATACCCTTCTCTTTTAATATTTTTCTGATTTATGCAATTTTCAAAATACAAAGAATCATAATTCACTCTATTTAATTATTTAAATATCCTGTCGACTGCGCCAATTTATGTAAGGGTCCGGTTTACTTATCTTCATCACCATAACTTGATGATCATGTCTCCCTTAGAACTTGCTGTACTCTCGAAATACTTCCCGATGTGGATGGCTCCTGTGGGGAAATGCATCTGCGTACAACCTGCTGGATTCTGCAATGTTACCAGCCGCAAGCCCATAGTAAAAATGAATGTCCACATATTCTTAATATGTGAAAACAAACGGCATAACGAACTTCGACGTAGTGTTGCACAATACAAGCAACTGCTCAAATGAACCACCAAGTCAATAAAATACACTGCTTTGCTACGAAAATACCTCACCAACAAGGAGTTATCCTACCTTATCCATATTTAGTTGGGGGGGGTTGTCTACCTCCAACTAGTAAACGATTAAATGCATCCTCATGGGTTATGACCATTTGAGTTGATACATGGTGTCCGGGTGCCTGTATAGGCTCATCAGTTGACACCTGTATGAGACGTTACATGCAGTAGGGAGGAAGCAACTGCCTCGTGAACATACATTACTGTAATCCGCAGAAAGGCCTCAATGCCACAATGATGACAACGGCAACCATTCACGCTATTAACAGACTTTGAATGAGGTCGAATTATTGAAGGCCAATGCTGGAGGGAATGGCAAAAGGAAGGCGCACATGCCAGAAGACCAGGCTCTGGGGCCTGGAGAAGCACTTCAGCTCATACCGATTGACGGATACAGCGAATAGCGCTAGCAGACAGAATGATCACCCTGTGGCAACTGCACAACAACATCACTATTCCTGGTACTGCTCCAGTGTCAATGGCGACAATACCACGCCGGTTACATGCCGCGACTATATCTGTCCCGGGATACCTGATACCTTTGATACCCGAGCACTGCGCGATATGACTACAATGGTGTCATGAACGAGTGGGCTGGTGAATGGAAATGTGCCTGGTGGTCTTCAGTGACGAATCCTGCTTTAGTTTGGACACTGACGTTAGATGTGGATGGGTGTGGCGTAGATCATTAGAACATGCCAATGAACAATGCATCCATTATTGCCATCATGGACCAACACCCGGGATCATGGTCTGCGGTACAATACCGAAACGCCTTTAGTCACCATCCAAGGCAACCTGACAGCAGCACAGTAACACAGAGATTCTGCATCCTGTATTACTGCCCTTTCTGCACACCATACCTGGTGCAGTCTTTCAGCAGGATGCCAGACCACATATGGCAAACATTAGCATGGAATGTCTGCATGATATCAACTGACTTCCATGGCCCATTAGCTCCCCAGAACTATCGCCAATTGAGCTCATGTGGGATATGGTAGGATATCGTTTACGATCACCCTGCAGTCTCCATGAACTGACACAGCAGGTTAACCAGGCCTGGGCAGACATACCCAAAAATGACATTCACCACCAGTATGATCACCTACACCTGTGGCTGAAACACTGCATCGCTGCTAGAGGTGGTGCCACAACCTACTGATGCCACTTTCCAATGCGAGACCCTGTACAAATGAGTGCACATCTTAGCTCCATAACGTAATAAAGGTGTGTTCAGATGTATCTCTTGCTGCATACCTTCTTTTGGCTCCTTGTGGTGGGGCAATTTCTTTGCTAAGCAGTGTACCTTTCACACATGTTACAAGTACGAGCGATGCTTCTTCCTGTTTGGCATAACCAAAAGAGGAAGAGTACATTTAATAATAAATACGTAAACCTACTTTTTTCTAGGAAAATACTCTAAATAAAAGGAAATAGACAAACATCGATATCTCACACACGATCAAAACTAGATGTATAGTTTACAGGACATGTTTTTTCCATTTGAACCATACAATGTTGCTAAACAATTACGCTGGATAAGTTTGGATCACCCTGTACATAGGTTTTATGAAATAAAAGTTATGTACGTAAAATGTAAAGTAATTGATTTGTAGAGGAATTAATAATAAAAATACGAAATAACCGCTGTTTTCCTGAAGGTATAGCTCAACATGCTATCGCCTGTTTTGAGATAGACTTTTCCAGATGACAGGAGTTACGTCTTGCAACATTTCCAGACATTTCCAGCTCCTCTATTGTGTGGAAATTATCTCTTACCTTATCTATTGCACCAACGCATTGGTAGCACAAGTTTTCCAAGGAAAAGAGCATCCACTAGCATATATGAGCCACCTCATGAAGAAGATGAATTAAATTATAGTGTGACAGTCTTTGGCAGTGTTATATGCAATAAAAGAAGTCAGAATGTTTCTATATAAAGGAATAATAAATGTGCACTGCTATATTCATAGAATGATCCGACCTCAAGTTAAGAAGATGAAGTTTGATTTGTGCAGGAATAAGAGTGTTTGACATAAGAGTGTAGGAATAAATTATAGTGTGACAGAGTTTGGCAGGAATAAGAATTTGTGCTTATCGCAGGTAGGTAGCATACAAATGCACACAGTTTGAGTAGAATGCCTGTAAATAGTGTCATGGAATATACTCCAATAATATCTAAGGAAGGTGTGGTAGAGGAACAGAGAAAATAGCTAACATGGAAGGAAATAATGGACCATGTAGAGAAAAAGATTCAAGACCCCCACCTCCAACCATTGGCCCGATAGAAAAGGTAGAAAACTTTTTCAGTGATCGGGATGATTTTTTTATATAATGAGAAGAAAGCTAAATCCTCATCAGAAAACTCGGAATGAATGGCAGGACCTACAAATTTAAGAAAGCATATTTCACATACTTTTCTAAATCTTTCTATAGAGGGCATATAAAGTCAAAAAGAAAAGAATATGGAAATAGTTAAACAAACAATTCTATTGGCCCACAATCAGAAATAATATGCACCAGTATTATATAAACTGTGTAGGTGTCTGCTTAAGAGCCTGCAAGAGAAACAAAGAAAGCAACATATGATAGAATTTCACATGGTTAAGCATCTTTTCTATAGAGTGGGAATAGATTTGATGGTTCCACTCCCAACCTCCAATAATGGCCATAAATATATTCTAGTTCTGGCAGATAATTTTTTCAATACTCGGAGACTATTCCTTTCCCAGATGAAAATGCAATGACAGTAGCAAACGCACTAGTCCACAATGTATTATTCAGTTCCGATTAAACTATTGAGTGAGAGAGAAGCTAATTTTTTATTTATTCTAATGAAGGAGCAATGTTCAAATTTAGGAGGGAAGAAATTTTTCACTATGGCATTCCATTCTGCCAGTAACGTTCTAGTAGATGATTTAATAAAAGCATAATGTTTTAGCATTTTGAAGGATTATGTTGATGAGAGCAATGAGATTGGGATGAATGGTTATCCTATGTATATTTGCAAACAAAACCACACCTCATTCTTTGGTGGGTATTTGTCTTTTCATACTTTACTTTAAGTGGGAATCAGTGCTCCCATTTGACATATTAACAGCACTTAATAAAGTTAATTATGATATGGAGTATAATTTAAATACCGACATGGAAGTGAAAATTAGACATGTTCTCTTAGGGTTATGGAAGAACAATCGGCTAAAAGAAAACAGTGTATGATCAGTGGCAAAAGCCCTATAGCCCACTCTAAGCTAGGTATAAACTGTGGTTTAAGCCACAATCGTAGCTTCGCGAAGCTACTTGCCCTGTAAGTGCAATCACAGTTGGCTATAAATGTAACTCCAGAGGGCGAATGGACTCACCAGATGTAAGCCATGAATGAGGTGGCTTAGTGAGTAAAATCCTATTTGGTGAGTCCATATCGAATCAATCAAAATAGCGGACTTGCATTGCACAGCGGAAAAATCCCTTGTGTTAATTACTTTCATCTTCACTTCGAGTAATTAACATAGGACACGAATATTAAATTCAAGAAATGCTATTCTCTCCCCCTCCCCAGCATGTTTGCTCTTCTCTCCTTGCTTCAATATATATTTGCCCTCGCAGCTTCTTTCATGTAATGGTACTATAAGATTTACAATTTTTATTACAATACTGAAACTGAAAATAAAATGGTACATTAATTAATAAGAAATAAACATATTCAATGTTCCTAATAATAACAATACCAATAAATGTACACAATGTTCCATAAATAGCGGTATACACAGGGTGTGTTTGAATTTAGTACAGATTTTTTGGGAGATGATAGAAGAGGTCCTTAGAAGTATTTTTGTCATATGAACATGCAAAGAAATTTCAAGGTGCACGTGCTTGTTTGTTGAAAAGTTTTAGGACAAACTTTGTCAAGGAGATTTCATGGTATCCAACCCCTTTGTAAAATACGATTAGTCCATATGTAAATGAACTAATCAATTTCTGGGAAAGCAGTCATTTCGAACAATTACTGTAAAAGTCATACAGTAGATTGCTTGTGTTAATTGTTAAAAATAAAATAATCTAGGCCTACCAACGCACACTGCGTCCCGGTGTCATTTGATTGTTCAATGCAGTATTGTAAGTAAACGGAGCGGAGGGGACCCTAGGTTCATATGACAAAAATACTTCTAAGGACCTCTTCTATCATCTCCCAAAAAAGTCTGTACTCAATTCAAAAACACCCTGTATATTCATAAGTAAAAGCAATAAAGTGAAAACTAATGCAGGCTGAATTACGTTAGTATATTAGTGATTTATAAGTATTTTATAAGTATTATTATTATTATTGATATTATTATTATTATTATCATCATTATGTATGGCATCTGGATCTGGTATTCAGGCAATACGCAAAATTTTATCTTGTTGCAAAAAAAAGTAAAAATTTTTATAAGTTTTTAAAATTCAAATTTCCACATAATAAGTCGTTGGATAATAATTCCTCCATTTTCGACTTATCTGTTAATTATCATATTTTTATGTACAAAACCTTCTCCCGAATTATTTCAGGCAGCATTTGTGTGCCTGACTTATGTTTCAATCTTGTCGTTCGCCAGTCTAGGTCCAAGAGGCAAAGTAAGGCGCTGTTATCTTTAAGAAAATGGAGAACTAATTTATCGAATATTGATCCGTTTTACAAATAAAAAGTTAAATTTGATGAATTCTCTTCTGGACAAAAGGAAGTTATCCTTTCTGCCTTCTAGTTTTTAGTTAGTATTATTAATATTACTAATTTATCATATCTTCATAATTAATTTTATTATTATTGCTGTTGTATTGCTACTGTTTTATTATATTAATAATTTTATGAATTTTATTATTTTACTTGCATTTATTTTTTTCTTTTAAATGTATATTCAGTAACTCCGTTTTGGGCTTTTCGCCTGTTGGGAGACAACATCGGGTTTGAACTTCCGGTTTATCTGGTGGTTTCCCCTCCCCTGTTGTTGTCACATTATTATTATTATTATTATTATTATTATTATTATTATTACATTATCCGCCAGGTGGTCAGAGGTGCAGGTCGCACGCCTGCTTGCTCTCTCTACGAGTATGGCAAAGTTGAAGAAAAGAAAGACAAAACAAGGAACAGCCGGTATCTGTACTATTTATGATGAGAATATTTATGGAAAGCAGCCTAAGATTAAATGTTCAGGTCAATGCAGTGAGTTTTTCCACGCTTCATGTGTAAATGTGTCGAAGCAACAAATCCAGCATATTGTGAATACTTGGATCTGTCCACTTTGTGGGGATGCACCAGAAAATTCAGGCGCTGTGAATGAGCAAGTTCAGTTAAGTAATTTATCATTTTCTTCTAATCTATCCGTATCTGCGGCAGATATGAGGAATCAACTATCCGAAGTTTTGAATAAGGAAGGAGCTAATACTAATTTAACTATGGTCTTAGACGCGATAGAGAAGCTAGTGAATGCTGTCCATGAGTTTGTCAAAATTAATAATGAAATCCATAAGTATAATCGTAATCTTCATAAGAAAGTTGACAAATTGTTGGATTTAGTCTCAACTTCTAAGGCAAACGGTAATTACGTTCAAAAGGTTCAAGCAACCCCCACTTATGCTGAGATGGTCGCTTCCAATGTAGACCCTTCGCTTAAGTCTCGGAATGAGATCGCCCCAAATGATGAATTTAGCAGTTCTCCACAGATAACAAAAGGAAATGTAAAAATAATGACTGGTAGTACTAATATTAAAAAGAAAAAGGTCGTTATTTTAGGAAGCGGTCCAGACTCACTTTTAAAGGTGAGACCCAGAAACTTGAAATTGAGTCAGACTGTTAATCTCTTTATTTCACGTTTAGCTCCTGATACTCAAGAAGCTCAGGTAATATCTCACCTTTGTGAAGTATTACCACCTGACAGCATTATAAAGTGTTATAGGCTTAAGACCCAGTTCAACACCTATTCTTCGTTTTTTATAACGGTTAACAAAGATGTCTCTGAACGGGTGTTGAACTCGAGTTGTTGGCCAGTCGGCGCTTTGGTCAGTCATTTTTTCGGCAGGCTATATCCCGATCAAATCTATGGTATGGAGGATACTCAACTTGAGATAAGTAATGAGAATTAGTATCCTATACCAAAATATTAGAGGTTTGAGAACTAAAATTTCTCAAGCTGTTAAATTTGTCTCTCGTTTAACACTAAATATATTTATTCTCTCACCGAAACCTGGCTCAATTCATCCTTTACCGACTATATGTTCTTTGGCGATGCATTTTCTGTATTCAGAGCAGATCGTTGTACGGCTAACAGAGGTGGGGGTGTATTGATAGCAGTTCCTTCCTCGATAGCATCAGAAAGTATCGATTTTAAATCTTCAGTTACCTCAATCGACGTTGTGGGGGTGAAACTCACCGTTAAGACTGGAAGGAATAAATTTAATTCTGTGAAACATTTACATATTTGGTCAATTTATATACCGCCAGCCACTTCCAACAGGTGTTATCAACAATTTTTGGATGAATTGGCTGACTATGTTATTACATTAAATTTTCCAAGTGTTTTCAATGGTGATTTTAATTTTACTGATATGGTCAATACACGGAACTATAACAATATCAATACTGTTATACAAAGAGCTACTTCTTTGTGGGCAGCGCATATAGGTGCACAGAATTTTAATACAATTTTGAATGTCAGAGGCGAAACACTTGATAAAGTTTTTGCCTCTGAACCAGTATTAGTTCGACGTATCTGTCCCTCTCTGGTAACTGAGGATCAATTTCACCCTGCTTTAAATATTATCAGTCGCGTTTCAGTATTAGATTCTACTCCCTCAAGAATAATCCCTCGTCGAGATTTTAAGAGAGCAAACTTCCGTCAGATATATGATGAACTTTCATCTACCAATTGGTCTGCGATTAACTCGATCCAATCTGTGGACCATCTTTGGAGCTTTATTGTTGAACGCATTTCCTTTGTTCTAGACAATAACGTCCCGGTTTTTAGGCGGAATATATATAGATCGGATAAGTATGGTTTCCCGAGTTGGATTTCGAAGACAACAAAGCATTTATGGCTTCAGAAACAGCACTGTCATAGCCGATATAAACATTCGAACTTGCACTCGGATCTTGAAAAATATAAAGCAGCCCGAAGGGATTTTAAAAATGCCTATAATAAAAATATTGCTGAATATTACCAGTCAACTGAAGTTGCCCTTAATGAACAAGCTTCCACTTTCTGGCACACCGCTAAGAAACTCCTAGGGAACTGCCCCTCTAATAAGCACTGGTCTAATAGTTGCTCAGCGGATGCTATGGTCTCTCACTTTGAAAAAATTATGTGCAACGATATTGACCCTCCAGCTCTAACTATTAGTGTGTCGTCTTATTGGGATCGAATTTGCGGGAAGTTAAAATTACCGGAAATCTCTCCTATGGACATCTCGAAAATCTCTTCGAGTATGTCAGCTTTTAGACTTGTACATTCGAATGGAATACCTGATTATGTGTTTAAAGGCTGTTTACCTGCGATACTTTATCCTATACATAAGCTTCTTAATTTATCTTTTAAGACTGGTATTTACCCTAGTGAATGGAAGCAGGTGAATATAGTCCCTGTCCCGAAAACGACGAGGCCTTCTTCACCCTCGGATTATAGGCCTATTACCATCGTTCCTTTTCCAGCAAAAATCATTGAGACGTTTGCTGCAATGCATTTATCATCGTATATAGAGCCTTACTTGTTACAAGAACAACACGGTTTTCGGAAGCATCGATCGACCTCCACTAATCTCGCATGCTTCCTTCATTATCTGATTCCTAATATTGAGCGCAGAATTCAGGTTGATGCGCTCTATTTCGATTTCAGCAAAGCCTTTGATAGCATTAATTTAAAATTATTATTGCAGAAATTGAGTAGAGTAGGCCTGAATGATAACCTTTTGAAGTGGTTCACCTCCTTACTTGTTGACAGATGTTTTACAATTCTTGACTCGAATAACATCAGAGTCAAGGGTAGAATACGGAGTGGGGTTCCCCAGGGCTCTCCACTCGGTCCGGTTCTTTTTAATCTCTTTATTGTAGATATTCGCGATTATATTAAACGTATATTTCTTACTATACGCCGATGACTTAAAAATTTTCTCTGCTATTCATAGTTGGGAAGATTGTCATGTTCTCTCCGAGGCGGCAGGTGCAGTCCACCAATGGGCGAGCGATAATGGACTTACCCTGAATGTATCTAAAACCTTTTGTCTAACTTATTCCAGGAAGGTCGTGAACTTTATTTATGAATACAATCTATTAAACAAGATAATTAAGAGATGCTACAGAATTAAAGATTTGGGTGTCGTATTTAGTTACAAATTGACTTTCACCGACCATTTGGAACAATTGATGACCGAAGTTAGTAAACGCCTTGGTATTTTGAAGCGTTTTACTAATTTTTTCAAAAAGGAGAAGACTTTCTTATTATTATACAAATCTATCGTTTTGTCTAAAATTCTTTACACCATATGGATTTGGTTCCCTGGGAGTTCTGAGTTACTTCAATATCTTCTATCTAAACTTTTGTCTTTTGGCTCCTTTGTTGGTCGAGCCTTACAAAGCTTCTTTTATGCTTTTGTTTAACCTCCCACCTGTCGTTAATACTGCTCTTTTGAACGTCCTGAGAAAGATTGTTAGAGGGCAACTAGATTCCCCGCACACATTGGAACTGATCGGTTTCCACGTTCCTATTGGTAACAGGTATAACCAGCCTCTAGTCTATTTGGGAAACACGAGGGACGAAAGTATCTGCTCTCGAACCAGCTGCCAAACTAACTCATATTTATAACAATAATTATACTTCAATTGATTTATTTTCTTGACAGCTATAATTTTTGTTTATGTGTGGTTTATTTAACTTTTTGATTTTTAAACTATTCATCTATTCATTAACTTTTTATATATCTCTGTTATTTTTAATAACCACATCGTAAGCTCAATATTTTTTTTTTTTTTTTTGCTGCCTAGTAGCTTCGTGTGTGGCCTTCCGGCTTATCTGGTAGTTCCACCTGACGCTGCCATATCACTATTGTATTTTCTCCGAATTTAGCTTACCATTAATGTTTACATACTTTTTTATCAATAATCACATACTTTTTATCCTCTATTATAATTGTTGTTTCTTGTCCTAATGTCTGTTTTTGTTTTATTTTCTTTTATTGTCTTTTAATTATATTTTCATTAACCCCGTTTTTGGGCTTTCAGCCTGTTGGGGGACAACTTCGGATCTGGCCTTCCAGTTTATCTGGTTGGTCTCTCCCCCGTTGTTGTTACATTATTATTAATTATTAATTAATGTGCAAAATTATGCTCTGTTTATAAAGAATTTCTCAAGGAAACATTGTTAAATATTTTACCTCAGATCAGCACAATTCCAAATATAAATTATTTAAATTAAAGGATTGTTATATAAATCTGAACATAAATTTACTG
Organism: Rhysida immarginata; assembly: GCA_023313115.1. NCBI lineage: Eukaryota > Metazoa > Arthropoda > Chilopoda > Scolopendromorpha > Scolopendridae > Rhysida > Rhysida immarginata. The sequence goes on from JAHWFO010015412.1 coordinate 37,383, forward strand.
GTTTCCCTAATGTTGGAATTATAATAGCAAAAAAAACATACAAAGAATATCATCCCCAATAAATATTTCACAAGCTTTTATAAAAATTTAAGAAAAAAATAAATGACATTGTTATATGTATATCTAAATAAGTATTATCATTTAAAACATTTGGAAATGGAATTTAAAAAGCCTAATCTACAATAAAGAAAAAATAAGAAATTTGACAAGGGTTTAACCTAAAGAAATCCTATCCATGGTTTCTTATAAAATTTGATTTACACAAACAGCTTATTAATAAGAAACGTGTCTGCATTCTGAGGAAGAAACTGATTTAAATAAAGAATTACGAAAGAGTTAGTCATCACTTAATGCAAGTATTTCATTATCAAATAATTTTGGATATAACTCACAATATAATAAAATAATACAAACAAAATTTTTTTCCCACAACATACAATTAAATCGTTATTGAAATTGCATTTGCCTTTCCATATTTTTTTTATGTATATTGTAGAATAAGTGATTTTGCTTGTATTAATTTTAATATTGTTAACTATATCTGATATTATAATATTTCAATTTACATATCTACAAATTTATTATACAAATTATTAATTAATTAAGGAAAGATAGTTTTTAAATGTGTCAAATTTCGATTTCCTCTGTGAAAAACAGAAAACCATCAAAAACAGTTTTTTTTAAATTTTACATCCTTCTGTGAAGGTGACATAAAAACCACATGTTCAGCATATGTGTACCTTGACCATGTCACCATTGCCATGACTTTGCAAAGGTTACCAGAGAACACGCCTACAAATTTGCATCACTTCCATCTTACATCTTGCTTGAGCAGTGGTTCACTTGAGCTGGTGTCTGTAGGGTAGTTGTGTTTCGAAAGGACTCTGATGAAGGTCTCAGGCTCAAAATCAATCCAGCCAAGCTGGGGTTGCAAACACGGTAGAGTCTTTTTTTAATCTTTTAGCTGTGAAGTGGCCCTATGAACTCAATTGTAAAAGATTTAGTATTCTTAGCAATTCCCTATGGTAAGAGAGGGTTGTCCAAAAAACCAGCATGATAATTATGAGGGACCAAATGAGATTGCAAGTCAGCTGTCCCATGTGAATTTTGTCATTAAGAAGGTACACAATGGCATAATGAAATTAGTTCCAGGAAACCAACTAAAACCATTGAAATGAACAGTGGAACCCAAATAGAAAAAAAGAAAAGAAAATTACAAAAGAAACTAACTGCATTAAAGGAACCACACCCTTTTATTATATATAAAGAAAAACATTTATACCAGCAAAAGAAAATCTGGAAATTGCAGGGATTTACTCTCTTCTAGCTCTTCCTGCTTACCAGGAAATACATAATCAAAGAGCAGGTACTCTAGAGGAGAGACCAACAACACATTCCTATGATTTAACGGAGTAAGGGACCAGTAGAGGATATACCATGGGTGAATGAAGTAGGAAGTAGGGAAGGATTAAAAAATTGCATAGGTGATACATTCAATAATGGAAGTCTTTTTCGGAAGAAGGAGGATCAAGAATTGGTTAAAGTGAAGGTCATTGAACACTGTATTGTATAACACTGGGAACAGGAATTATGCTTTGTTTACTTATCAATCGATAGTTCATTTATTTAGGGTAGAAATCAAGAATTGTTTTCTTTTTTGTTATTGGATGGTCTGGGTTGTTTTTCTGGAATCTGTAGGAATCCATATTTACATGTCCAAATAAACTGTTGAAATGGCTTATAAATGATAGAAGAAAAAGAGTGAGCCAGTAGTCTGGATTTAGGTAATTAAGTGATATTTCTATATAACTTTATTGTTTCACAGTTTTGCAATGAAAAATAGGGTAGATAAATCTAAAATAAATCTGAATAATTAATTTCATTAATTTTAAGACTACTAGAATATTTTAAATTTTTATTTATGTGAGAGCCAAAGCCCAGCACCAAAAGTTATTGTTGTAAGAGTTTGAGGTGGGTAGGAGGGAGTAATGTTACGTTCAATTTAGGTAATGGCTCTCTCCATTTAAGACAGCATTTATTCTCCAATTGAAAGTATAATTTTATGATAAAACGTTTTTATTTTTGAAAGAAAACATTACTCTTGGTGGTTGTCTTTCTGTTAAAAGTAAATAGGGAATTAAAATAAAGTGAACGCTGATCATGACTTTCCCAATACTCTGATAGAGAAGGCAATAGAAAATTTTTTAGCAACTTAAATTTTTTGAAAGTATGGTCTAATATTTTTTATTGCAATTCCTAGTTCTGTTTCTTCAAGAGTTTGAAGCTTAGGAATAGAATTTCTATTTATTTTCCATTATAAATATATCAGACTTCTTTTAAGGAATTCAACTGTCCCCCCCCCCCCCTTATTGACATTGTCAAAGTTCTCAGTAGGAAAGTTAAAATTTCAAATTCTGCAACATTCTATGAAGATGATTTCCTATTTGGAATTGGTGGAGTTCACTTTAGCTCTTTTGAATTTGTATTTTCAAAATTTCCACCCATCTAATCTTGCAGGTTTATTTTTCAAAACCAAATTTATTGGATTTTTTCAGGGGGAAAATCCTCAGATCACGCACTTCCTTAATGTAAAGCCATTTGTCCCGTGTAGTCGTTTGCCGGCTGCACGTTAATGAACCCTTGCAAAGAAAAATTTGCGGCCCCTATAATGCTGTCCTTAAAAGGACGTTAACACCAAACAGACCAAACCAAACCAAACAATCAAAGTCAAATTTATATCCCTTGAGGCCATTGGCACTTGATTTTGAAACTGAGCCTGATGTTACTTTTGTTTATGGTAATCTGAATAGGCATCCATTATATTACATCCAATATATTTATATAAAAACTAAGCAGTCAGATTACGTGCACAAATATTAGGAAACACACTGAGAAGATGACTAGATGCAAAAGAGCATATCTGATTTTACTTCGTATCAAGGCAGTTAAAATAATAATGTAGAAAACACTAAATTAAAGTATATTTCATCTTGAATAATAACAATAATAATAATAATAATAATAATAATAATAATAATAATAATAATGAGGATGATGATGATGATAAGAAGAAGAAGCTCATAAGATTAATAACTAAACACAAATTATACAATTTTCCATTTCTATTAACCAGAAGAAAATAGATTATTTTATAGCTCCCTTATACATAATCCAGGCATTTTAAAATGCAAATGAGTTTCATGCAGCAGAACCATTAATCTTTCTTCTTTCTCATTCACGATTAGTGAATGACACTATTTTTCAACCTTCCCTATCAACTGACAGTTTTTTTCAGATGGCTCTCATGTTTCTCTCCAAGGAAATGGAGGTACAGGCTGTAAATCATGCTTTAGTTATAAACACACATTCATTTAGGCATTTGTTTACTTAATTTCGCTTTTAATTTAACATGCAAAATAATTTCTGGTCAGTTTTATAAACATTTACGAGGTGCTTCTGTAAAGTAATTACAGTAGAACTCGGATATTACGAAACTGCTGGGGCTCATAATTTTTTTTGTAATACTCGGGTTTCGTATTAACCAGGCAGAGAAAAAATGGAAACGTGTACAACTTTTTGCTGAGAAAGTACATTATTTTATTTTACAGCATTTACAATAGCTTATTACATTTCAGAGTAATAAATTTTAATCAGGTGATTATTGAAAATATTCTAAAGTTTATTTATTTATTTATTAATTTATTTATTTAGTATTAGTATAGTTATAACAGAGCCATAAGGGGACTAGTAAGGTCTAAAAGACTGATGAGTAGGTCCCCCAGTGCTCTTAAACAAAAAACATTGGGTTAATAGTAATGAAAAAATCATACTCAGGAAATTAGGAAGTCGGCCTCTGCGACAACCTAGCGCAACTGCCCTATTTTTTAACATGGGAACACGATTTTAAGTGCCTTTCACAAAAATATTTTAATAGATATCAGCACACCATAAAAAACATATCTGCATTCGAACAGTGATGTAGCTAGGGGGGGACAAACATGGGCTAAATGTTACATTTCTGAATGAAACGGGACCTGCATTTAAGAGGGGGAAACATTTGATTCTGAAATTGATTCGTAATTATGTAACATCAATTTGGCATCCCGTAAATGCTGCGCCTGAGGACAAATGAACCCCCTTGTCCCCCCTCTCCTAGCTACACCACTGCATTCGAGCTGTTTCTTTTGATTGGTGCATTTTTCATGATTAAAACTTGATTTTTTAGCAGGTGTCTGAAATTTTTAAATATATTTTTTAGCTTTTAACCTTTTTAGCGTCTGTGGTGAAAACTTCAACACTCGCATCAAAAAGAATTCATTTCTCCTCAACGAAAATGCAGCACCAAATACGTTGTTTATCACTCATTATAAACATTCCAAGGAAAATTTTCGTTATTTTTATCTGGATATTAAACGTTATTTAAAGCTTCAAAATCGTTTCAGTTTTCAAATTTATACATAATTGTTGTTATTACTGATCGTTAATGCACATGTCTGCACGTATCTCAAGCTCCGCTTTCTCTAGTAGGAAGAGCATACACTGGACGCCCGTTGAGCTGGTCGTCGATTAAAGTGAAATTTTGGAGTACTAATTAAAGAAAACATGTAAATATGTATTAAATAGTCGTCTAAAAGTATATAGTATATGTACATGAGAGTTTTATTTGATTTTATGGATCGTGCATGGTTCGTTAATTGATACAAGCTCTTGGAAGTAAGTAGAAGCAGCAGGTACCGTTTCTCCCTCCAATATCCCTCCCAGCTCATGTATGTTTCCAGGGGATAGGTTTCTACCCCAACCAGACTGCCGAGAAAATGGATCCTAACGAAAATAGGATGAGTTATTGGCATTACATAACAACTAAATCAGTATGTACGATCAACAGATAAACACGTTTAATGCGAATCATGGGCCTAGGGATTGATGAAATTTATGGGGGGGGCGGCGGTGCTTAAACGTTAAAATTAGTTTCTCGCATGTTTCTATCCTAAGTGATGATAGCTAACTGATAAATTAAAAGACTATTAATCTGTAATCTATGTTTATTTCTTTATATCAATTATAATGAAAATTATATTTAAATAAAATTAATAAAACAAGTTCGTGTTACTAGAATATTTAATATTTTTATTCTCAATACTACTGTATCGTTTGTCATCTTAGATAATGAGAAAATATAATATTCTTTTGAAAAAACGAAAATATACTTCCATACAACAAGTTAAATATTGGGAGAAAACTGTACAGTAATGTGTATACCCTACGCCTGAAAATTTAGACTAATTTTTTTTTAAAATTATACCCAACTACCAAAACATATACACCCCCACCCTCAACTAGTCATTGACAAGAAAAGAGAGAAATATCCATCATTCTTCCCCAAACCATCGTCGCATTTTTAAACATTTTGCATATTTAATTGACAAAAAGGCATTTTCAATTTTCAGAGGATGGTAATGCCACTTGCAAGATAATTGAAATATTTCATATGTCAGATAAAGTTTAAGATAGGAATTCCTGTAAATATTGAATTATGTAATACAGTAAACTTTGTGTAATTCGAATTCAAATGGACCAACAAAAAATTTCGAATTAGGCGATAATTAGAATTCTGCGATTTGGTCACACTAACCTAAAAACTATGTGTTTTGGATTATGGGTAATCAGTACTTACAAATTATACAAATTCCTGTGTATCTATGTTACATTAAATCTATGGTAAATTGTACCTGTATTTTGTGTTTAAATATAATAAAAAATAATTGCATACTGGCTAGATTTTAAGCTATCGAAATGAAAAACAAAGTTAATTGAGAGAGAAGATAAACCTAAAAACTGTGAAAGCTACATGTACTTACACTTCTGAAGTCTTCAGAAATATTTACCCTAGTCACCATGTGTTGTGCTGGAGTCCTTATGATACTGAGCACAACCCCTAATTTACCTGCTTATACTTAAAGCACCAATGGAAAGCTAGTGCCAAATCTTGAAAGCAGATTGGCTACTGTTTCCAGTCAGGCTTCTGAATAATCCAGTAGAAGAGGAATCGGCCAAATATATATTTACAGTAAATTCCGCATGTAGTAGCACAGTGCTTGTTCAGATCAATCTGGGAATTAGTCACAAATTATTTTCAGAGTAATTATGGCGTTCGAATTAGGCGAAGAAAAATACATTAGTTCGTATTAAATGTACTTGATGATTGATTCGAATTGGGCGATAATTCAAATTAGAAACTTCGAATTATGTGGTAATATTTTATATTAAATGTAAAGGATTTCAAACATTCCTTGCAATTTATATGAATTAAGCGATAATTCGAATTTGGCAGTTTCGAATTACACGGAGTTTACTTACTATGAAATGCTGTTATTATAAATTTAATATTTATATGTTGTTTCAAGTTTTCTTTAATTAAAGGGCAGAAAGGGCAGAAAGGGCAATTAAATTTTACCCTAAGAAGAATTTCTCCTTATTTTATGATGTTTGTTGAACTTGTTATTTCATCCTTAAATTTTTTTTGAAAAAATCCAATATAAGTGATTTCTGGTATTCTCAATAATATATTACAGTAGTTCATTTTGCTTAAACTCTACTCTATTTATAAAATTTAAGAACCAGCTGTGTAATATTTGTACTACTGTATTTAGTAATGAAAATGATCTACCAAAACATTTTTCTACTTTGCCAAATTACTAAAATATGCTATATATTTGCTATTTAGCATCCTTAGCATGCATATACACCCTTCTTATAAGTAGGTTTAATAATTTTTTTAAAAAAAATAAGTTCTTTAAGTTTTCTTCTGTTAGAATGAGGATAGTCAAAGATATCCCTAGTATAATTGAAGTACTTAGTTTTGGAAACATTGCAGTTAGTGATTTTGGTAATGCAGGGTGTAAATGGATGTGTAAAGGATATGTGGTGACCATTTTTTATTAATAAACCCATAGTCCCAAAGCGATGGAGCCACAGCATGTTTGATGCTCTGTTTTGACTGAGATAATTTGTGGCGATCTGAAATGGGACAGTCCAGTAACAGTTCTGTATGTAATTGGGTACGAAAGTTCTCGCTGTTTACTGCCTCACAGTAAAGTCCATTCCTGAACTCATACAGCACAAAACATAGAGCGCAAAATAACCTTCACCCTTACAGAATGTTCCAAACTAACAACGGGAGTTTTGTACCATCCTGATATGCAAGATTATGTGACTGTTGAATCTGCTGTGCATCCGGACGGTACCATTTGAAAATAGCCTGCGAGCTGACAGTCTGCATAAGGCCTACAAAATGCAATGACAGGGGACATCGTAGTAAACGTGCCTAGTTCGATGCTTGACAAACCAGGACATCAAACAAGCTGTGGCTTCGTAGCTTTTCATTTGGGACTATGGGTTTATTAATAAAAAATGTTCACCACATCATCCTCTACATATTCTTAAATTTGTGAAACGTCGTTCATTTACACCCTGTATAATTTATTTGGTATATAACATTGTCATTATTTTCATGTCCTTGCAAGATTCTTATTAAGAGCATTTTATTGTAATGAATAATTAAATAGATTTAATATATTGGACATAATCCAAATCTGATATTTTAAAATTTCAATATATTTTATTGATGAAATGATAAGAAGCTTCCCCTGGATTTAATTAATTAACCTTTAGAAGCCATCCCCTTTTAGATTATTAAAGAATATCTGCTGAGGTTTATGGAACTTAACTGTATATTAATTATAGCATTGAGGACATCATTCATCATTTTTCCCCATCTCTTGTGGGTTTTTGGGTGTTCTAAAAATTTTAAGATATCTAAAGTACAGTAGAACCTTTTTAAATCGAATTTCGAGGGTAGAGGAAAATGCTTCGATTTATAGAGGTTTTGAATTATCAAGGTTTCGATTTAAGTAAAATAAAATTCGAAATATTGAGTTTTTGTGTGAGATTTCAGTAACCATATAGAACACTTATATTTTTCAGTTAGTATACATAGAGTCAATAACCAGGAACATGTAATTGTTGCAAATACATGTATTTATTTTAATGAAAATAGAACTTGATGCACAATTATATTTTAATAAAAAACACGTAGGATTTAAAATCTAATTAGATATTTAAAAATGTGTAATTTTAGACTGCTTCATAGCATGAAGCACTGCACCTCTATCTCGTTTTTAATTGTAACAGTGGCAGAAAAACATTGTCCTTAACACCACTAGATGTTTCAAGGTAAATCTGTAGTGTGGTAATAACAACTTTTGCCTGCTTTGCCGACATTGGCGGTTCTGTTGATAATTCCTCCTCTTGGTTGGATATGAAGCCCTTGATTGGACTGAGGGGGAGGAGGCCGTTGGAGTGTTTCCTTTCTCTGTGCGTCAGTTCGTAATAAGAGGAACAGGAGGGTTCATTCCGAGGCGCTCCATATCTCTCATGCCTAAGTAAAGTGATAGCTAGAACTGTGTTGCGGATTTATTGCGTCGGATGGCGACGAATCTAAGTTTCGATGAAACGAAACCCGTTCGTCTAGTATAAGCTTCACGCATCTTAAAGGCATCGAGTGTCGACATTGTCTAGGAAATACGTAACTCAAGTATTTATCCCGAAATTGTGTTGACTCTATCAGCGAGATAGTGCTCCGAGGTTATCTTAATCTGCGAGTTATCCACACAGCATAATGTGACATAACAGTATTTTTGTGTGTGATGTGCAATTCCTCTAGCTATAATCAACAGAGTGAATGTGTTTTTCTGTTTTTCCGATACCAAGCGTAACTCAGTGCTGAAGCTAAATTTGAGGGGTAAGAGTCCTAATCTTAGCTCGAAAAGGATTCATGTGTTTATGTATTGATGGTGGTGAAATTGTGTTATTGGGTATAAACGACGAAATATCGCCATCTGATTTTTGTGGTCAATCTTAGAGGCATTAGTGCTATCAAATTTAGCGTGCTTACATCGTTCTTCAGGTGTTTGCGTGTGTGCCTATTAGCAGCGATATGATGAAAGTGTTTCAACGTTGGTGAAAGTGTTTGTCTGCACCTGATTCAGCAACGATTCAATTGAGCGACTAGCTCATGTTCCATTATTCAGCGGCTTCATAAGTATTTTAGTCATTACAAGCCTTGGAACTAGTACATCGACTTTGACTTCTCCTCGCACGTCTTGCCAAGACAGGGGACTTTAACTGGGGATGCCGAGGTTTGATTGAAGAGAAAGAATTATCTATAATTACTAAAGTGATTGATCTACCGATGTTTACCGGAAGTGACTGATTTATCTTCACTCACCTGAACTGACTATCCTACCAATTCGTGACTTGATATAATTTATCTCTAATATAATTTTCTTGGGAACTTTATTTAATTATTTTTCTTCCACTGCCAGAACTTTACTACATTAAACTTTCAATTATAATAATATTTTATAAGAAAATAAAGTATTTTTTTTCGTTCCCTCCTCTTGTCTGCTAAATCCACGTGACATTATGCATTTGGAGAGTTCAAAATTTTATTTTATGCATTTGGATAGTTCAAAATTTTACTTTATGCATTCAACATGAGATCAATTTATTATGCCACAAACGTCGAATCCGTAGTCCATTTCTTGCCCCATCTATCTATATACAGGGTGATTATAATTAAAGTTACGATTTCAAAAATCAATAATTTGAAAACTGCTCTTCAGAATGAACTGACATTTTAGCAGAACAATCGTGAGGCAATGGAATTTTGTTTGGCGAAGGCAAAAAAATAGTTCCAAAATCTGCCGATATATAAAAAAAAAAAAAGGGGAAATTTTTTTTTTGTATTTTCCACTGCATGCAAGGCTGCATCGGAGGACTGATATGGGTGACTTTATGATCTTTAATATGGTACTTCTTGCATACTATCCAACAATTTAAGGGTAGTTAACCATAAGTAGATCAAAAAATTTTTCCCCCCCTTCTCGTTCGTTTTCTGCTTCCTCTCTAAGTTTATTTGGAGTGGGGACGTCACTGCTGGCAGTATGCGGCAGGAAAAGTGGAAAATGCAGTTAAAGCAGTGGTTGGAAAATCAGAAGTATACGAGTAATAAGTCTATTAAGGAATTTAATGACATTTATTTAACCCTATCAAATAACGTAGAGGTATGGACGGAGGAGAAAAAAATAGAGGCATACAGTAGGGCTTTCTCCGAAGGAATTCAAGAACAATTAAAACGTTGTGGGGCATAATCATTGAGACAAGTCATGGAGACAGCAAAGTCGCTAATAATACAATCCAATACGGAAGTTGATACTAAAGAGGAGCCAAAAGTCGAGAAAAAGGAAATTAATATAGCAGGAGTGCGTTATGCTGACCCTAGTAGCGATAAGAATGAAGCATGGCTTAAGCGGGTAAAGGTAGTCAGCCAGAATGATGCCTTCATTAAAAAATTGCAAAAGAAACCAACACGGGAATTTGTTTTCGAGGATGGGCTCTGCTATAAGAGAAATAAGAGGGGAAAGCAGTTGGTATTGCCGAATGATATTAATATAAAGAAGCGCGTGCTAAACCTGGTTCATGATGTACCCACTAGTGGACATTTGGGCATACGTAAAACATGGGACGAAATCGCAATTGATTATGTGCTTCCCTTACCAATTACAAAAAAGGTTATACTGCAATCCTAACTGTTACTGATAGGCTTACGAAAAGGATACGGTTATTCCCTTGTAAAGTGGAAATTACGGCGGAAGAAACCGCAGAGTTGTTGTTCGAAAATATCTTTAAAGTGCACGGTTTCCCATCCGTAATATTATCAGACAAAGACGTCTGATTCATGGCGGATGTATGGAAACAAATCTTTAAGTTGTTAAGGGTACAACTAAAGCAATCTAGTGCTTACCATCCTCAAACGGATGGCCAGTCCGAGAGATCCAACCAATCGGCCATCCAGATTATTAGAAACTATGTGAACGATAACCGTGATAATTGGGATGAGTTTCTAGCAGCAGCCGAGATAGCAATAAATTCTACGATATCAGAGGCGTTAGGGTGCTCCCCGTATATGATGGATTTAGGACGAGAAATAAACATTCCACCGATAATAAAAAAAAACGGAGCGGGAGCCTACCACAATAAAAGACTATAAAGCCCATTTAAAAAGTTTGTTAGTCTCCGCAAAAAAAAAGCATCGCCAAGGCCAACAAAAAATACAAGCGGTTTTATGATCGCAAACATACGAAGTGGAGAATCAAAATAGGAGACCAGGTTATGGTTCAGGCAGCTAGGATACTAAATCAAAAGAGAAAGGCTGGCCGAAAACTATTCCGAAGGTACGTTGGCCCGTTTCGGGTGCCAAAAATTATCAATGGGGTAACAGCCAAATTAAGAATACCCCCAAAATGGAAGGTGAAAACTAAGGTTTTGCACTTTTCATTTTTGCGTAAATTCCTCAAAAAAAAAAACCCAAGAAAACGCCAGGGCCGATTAAAGACCGAAGGTATGAAGACGTATACCGAGTAGAAGACTTGATAAACGTGAAAGGGAAAAAACCCAATCGAAGGTTTTTAGTCAAGTGGAAAGGATATGAGAAACCTACGTGGTAACCGGAAACGAATTTACATCGGTGTCCCACGCTTATAGCAAGATTCTACCAGAGACAAAGGCAAGGAGGAAAACAGAAGAGAGAGACGCTGCAGCTTGAAGCATGCAAAACGCATCTTAAGGGTGATTCGTTGCTAGCAGCAGAAATTAAAGTTAACTTGGATGATTGCAGGAAAAACCAACGAATGAGTTCCGAAGAACGTCATCATGGGGTTCAGGCGGGGATGGTGTCAGAAATTAAGGACGAGCATCGTCCGAAATTTAGTGACAGAAAAAGCGATGAAAGAGAGAAGATAGAGAAGAGGAAAAGTTTGGAGCGAAAGCGTTATAGCGAGAGAACATCCCCACCAGGAATAAGAGTAGACAGGCGTAACCAAGAGAAGGTGAAAAGTGTGAAGAGGGAAGGAAGCAAGTGGGAAGAGAAAACTAGAGGAGAGCAAAATTGGATCCGATGGAAGACAGATGGAAAATTTGTTCAGCGTGGTAGAGAGAATCACGACATAGAAGATGGAGAGAGGAAAAACTCCACGAATGAATTAGATAGAAGAAGAGCTGAATGTAAGGCTGAGGTACGAAAGAGAAGGAGCTTTCGTGATTGGTGCTGGAAAAGAAAAGCAGCGAGGAGTTCGACTCACGAGCGAAGGGGAGCATCAGGGAAGGAGACAATGGCCTCACGATTAACAGGAACGTTGGCGGAGCGACCGACGAGGGATTGCCGTGAACCAGCCGACTCCACGACGCGAGTTTCTGCTGGAGAATCGTCTTCGGAGCTATCTTTCGAGCGGGCGGCATTGCGCGAGCTGGCGCCAGTCTCCGCGTTTTGCATTGCTTGCGCGGATACACGAGCTCGTCGGCATTTATGTGAGTGTGACCCTTTTCCGTACTTTATAACTGATTGTTTTAGTATGCTAAGTGTCGTTAGTAAATAGCCCCTTTTGTAAAACATATAAGTGTGCCAAGGACTACGTTATCCAGAGGTTACGTTCGATACGTCTTTATGTGTTTGTAAGGCACTAATATTATATTATTTTACTCTTGTTGCATGTCAGCCATGTCTAGTTCCCGAGCCTCACTATGGAGTGTCGAAGCCAGTAACTTAAGTTCATCGGGTTGTCGACTTGTGCCACAAACCCCATCACGTCTTTCGTAGGACTACCATCCGACTTGATTTCTGCAATACTCTAAAGTAAGTAGGTAGTAATAAGGTAGAGGAGCAAACGAGCAACGGAAGGTTCCACAATTATTCGCCATTTGCTTAGTAATTTCATAATATTAATTCTGCTCCTTTGTGACTCTCCGACAGGAAGGAGCCCCCACCCTCCTCATGGTGGGCTTAGGACCTTTCCTGGTTCGACAGTAAATAACTATCTGATCAACGCAAGTGAAGCGGCGGCCTACAGGATAAATCCTACTGTACTTCCGAACATTTCCTACTTGGACTTTATTCATATTAAAGAATTATATGCATTATGTCATCCTGGTCTATTTAGCAGCCAATACATTATCTGTGTATCATACCATTAATCGAAAGATTAAAATTAATGTTTTTTCTTGAACTTATAAACGCCCTCTCTCTTTACTCTGCTGTCACACACAGAGGCTTGCAGGAAAGCCGTGACAAAGATGAACCCACAGGTGCCTGTATGGTCAAAGAGACCGAGGGTAGGCCACTGGGGGTCATCAAACATTAATTACAAAAAAACAAATCAAACAAACAAAAATACAACTACAATTACAAAGCAAAACAAATACAACCAGGGTTAACATTAAGTAAGTGTATAAATCGCCGACTATGGTTCGAAATCAGGACCCAAAGAACGGGTGAACAAGAAAATCCAGTACTGAATTATTTATAGCGTGCAAAAATAAATAAACTTTAAAGTATCATATTCGAAAATCTGGCGCAAGGTTACGGGCGAAGGACTGAGGATATTTATTAAAGGTAATAAAATCTTTTTCGGAACGAAGATTCAAAGATAAGTAGGCCCAATATTTGATACCTACATAAGTTATACAACGCCGACGATAATTAAGTTTAGTAAAAGGCGGGATTAACTGCCTGTTATATCTAGTAGAATAGTGATGGCTAGTACAATTTCCAACCAAATCAATGGGCGGGGATACCGACAACATTGAATTAGTATTTTTGAAGACAAATAAACAGATACGTATGTAATATAACTGATAGATAGTAAGCATACGAAGCTCAGAAAATCTAGCCGTAACGGAAAAGCTTTTTGGCAAACAGAAGTAAGTCCTCAAGAACCACTTTTGTAGTTTTAGCACTCTAAAGAGATTATGCGAGGTTGATGAACCCCAAAACACAATACTGAAGCAAAGGTACGAATGTATCCAGGCATAGTAAAGTTGAAGGATAATTGGACGTGGTAAATACCGTAGGCGGGAAATAAGTCCCTGCCTCCTATTCAGTTTAGATAGTAATAAATTAATGTGTAGATCCCATGATAGATCATGTGATATCATAACTCCCAAATATGTAAAGGGCGTCACTGTTAAAAGCATATAAATTTATGCTTTATAAGCATAAATTAATATTATATAAACAGGAATTATAAGCATTATTACAAATTGAATCTTATTTTTATAGCACAAACTTTGCCTTACATTTTTGGTCTTGAGATATATATTAGTGATCCCTGCATAATGTTGGTGAATTGCGTGTTGATACCATTGTTGGTAACTATTGTTGCACAAAATTTGCCTTGCAATGTTGGTGATGAGATATTTTTCATTAATAAGCCCTACGATCATTATGAATATCGATTTATTATTATATCGAAATTTATTATTTTTTCGAAATCTGAGGTAGAAAATGACCTACCTCCTAGATAGTGAAGGATACAAAATTTCATCAAGATCGGAATACAACTGCTGATTTGTATAAGAAACTAGCAGAGGTACCCGGAATTGCCCGGGATAATTACACTTGTAGGTAAACAGAACAATCTCAAAAAACTAAATTATAACTCCCGATTGGTTAAATAATAACTCAATCAATACAATACAGAGCAAAGGGACTACCCATTCTAAGAAAAATACGAAAAACAGGAATTCTAGGTGATATACGGGGACTTTATCTAAATTCTTCTTGACTTGCCTCACCACTGCGGAGTATCACAGATACTAAAGACTCAAGTTTTTCTTGCACTTGACTTAGAAGCTCTTACAGTCTGTTGCTCTATTCGAAACTCCCGTTGTTTCAAACGCCCGTATAACTTTTTCTGTTTTAGTGGCAGAGTATGCTCTGACCAATACTAGTTTTTTCTCTTTCATTACCAGACACATAAATTTTTGCCAGTCGTCTCGAAAAAAGACGCTGCGTTATCAATATTCTGTCACTGCGTCATCATTTTAGGCTCATTATTAATAATTCTTGGAAACGAACGTCCAATAATCCCATTATCAGAATCTCAGTTACCAATATATACTACACATTCCCACAGAATAAAGTTAAAATGCATTTTTAGGAAATGATACGATCTGATGTGCTACCAAATGAGCTAGGAGATAACCCCGGCGTGGCTCGGTATTTTTTTATTTGATTAAATTTTGAATTATCTTAAAAATAAACATTACAAAACGCTTAGAAATAATACAGTAAAAATTATAATTGAAAATTCGAAAAAAAAATTTTTAAAGGCTCACAACGGATGGACCTCTCCAAGGATGCCACTGCTTGTATATAGAATTTTTTGCCCACGTAATCTTACTTTATATGTACACTTGATGTTGTTGCAATTCCAATCTTCACTCGGTGTCTTGAAGCAAACTTGCCCATTCATCTCTTTGTGTAGTCTAGCAGTCGCCGATTCTTCTATTTACTTGCTTACAATTTGCTCAATACAGAACGGAGCTAAAGGAGTGCTTCCTCTCTCGTCTTTCCGCTCTTTCTCAATAGTCTGCTAACTGTCCACTATCTCCAGTTACTGATCATTTTTAAAGATTTTCATGAAATTTTTAAGTACTTAGAACTCTTCTTAATAAGAAAAGCCTGAATAACAGGAATTCTATGGATTGTTACAACAATTCAACATTATCTATATATATTTGAACAAACTTTGCCTTTCATTGTTGGTCCTGAGATATATATTGCTGGTTCCTGCATAGTGTTGGTGCATTGCATGTTGATACCATTGTTGATACCTATTGTTGCACAAACTTTTCCTAGCATTGTTCGTCATGAGATATATATACTTACAAACCCTTCATCTTCTATATATATAAAGAAGGATGTTTGTGGGTCTGTGGGTCTGTCTGTGGGTGGGTCTGTACGTTTTTTATACAAATCTACAGTTTTATTCCGATCTTGATGAAATTTCGCATACATGACCTTCAAAGCATGAGGAAGGTCACTGTCTACTTCAGATTTCGAAAAAATAATAATTATTGATAAAAAATCGATATTCATGGTTATAGCAGGGCATATTAACGAGAAATATCGCATGACCAACAATGCAAGATAAAGTTTTTGCAACAATGGTATCAACACGCAATTCACAAACACACTGCATGAACCAACAATATATATCTGATGACCAACAATGCAAGGCAAAGTTTGTGCAACAATAGGCCCATCGTGTTCGCATCAACAATGGTATCAACGCGCAATTCACCAATAACAATGAGCACATAATGATGATGTAATGTTAAAGCAATCTTTCCAAGAATTATAACAATGAACATAAAATGATGATGTAATATGGATAAGTTTCATAGAATTAAGGCTACGATGCATAGAATTCATATAACAATGCATAGAATTCCTGTTATTCAGGCTTTTCTTAGAAAAGAGAGTTCTTAGTACTTAACAATTTAGCAGACTATTGAGAAAGAGTGGAAAGACGACAGAGGAAGCACTCCTTTAGCTCCGTGATGTATTGAGCAAATGGGAGGCAAGTAAATAGAAGAATCGGCGACCGCTAGACTGCACAAAGTGATGATTGGCCAAGTTTTGCTTTAACACATCGAGAGAAGAGTGGAAATTGCAACAACACTAAGTATACATCTGAGGTAAGATTACGTGAGTAAGAAATTATTTAGACTACCAGTGGCATCCTTGGAGAGGTCCAGCACCATTGTGAGCCTTTAAAAAGATTTTTTTCGAATTTTCATTAAGAATTTTTACTGTATTAATTCTAAGCATTTTCATGTGTTTATTTTTAAGATATTGCAAAATTTAATTTAATTTTTTGAGATTGTTCTCTTTACATCCATGTGTAATTATCCCGGGCAACGCCGGGTACCTTTGCTAGTTACTTATAAATATCCTTCTTTATATTTATAGATTCTGCTTCTTCATAGCATAAAAATAATTTTTTAATAAATGAATCAATACTTGAAGACTAGAAAAAGATCGGTGAATCACGTGCAAGCTTAAGTTTCTACCAAATATATAAACGATGTTAGTCGTGAAATGGCGTTTCTTATACTCTTGCAAAAACTTAATTTCAAAACATTAAAAAAAAATTAAATTCGGAGACTATTCTTCCATTAAGAAATTATTGATAAAATAACTAACCTGTTGGTGTTAAAAACGCAATCTTTATTATCCCGGTAGACACTTTTTGGAGCTAAACGTAGGCCACAATTAAATAATTGGATAACATCGACCACATAGTCTTTTATGACCTTGAGGATAATATGATTCAATATTCTTTGTGAAAAAATCGTCTCCGATTTCAACTCTGTTATTTGTAAGCATCCGCAATTTGTTGGTGCAGTTATCAATTTTGGGTTGCAATTTCCATAACTGTCGTTTTACGAGATGCTTAATGGCATTGAATGAAATTTCTAGTCGGGCTTTAAAAATTTTGAACTTTTTTCTATCAAATAATGCGCGAATATGGTTTCTGTTTTAAACAGTTTATATGAAATAAGTATTTGAAAACTGTTTCGTCAAGTCATGTGCTGGAAATTGGTATTTTTATGAAATTTTTAATTACTAAGAACTCTATTTTCTAAGAAAAGCCTGAATAACAGGAATTCTATGCATTGTTACAACAATTTAACATTATCTATATATATTTTGAACAAACTTTGCCTTTCATTGTTGGTCATGAGATATATATTGTTGGTCTCTGCATAGTGTTGGTGCATTGCGTGTTGATACCATTGTTGATACCTATTGTTGCACATAATTTTCCTAGCACTGTTGGTCATGAGATATATATTGTCGGTCCGTGCAGAGTGTTTGTGAATTGCATGTTGATACCATTTCTGATAAGTATTGTTACACGCACTTTGCCTTTCATTGTTGATCATGAGATATTTCTCATTAATATGCCTTGCAAAAACCATGAGTATCGATTTTTTATCAATAATTATTACTTTTTCTGAAATCTAAAGTAGACATTGACCTTCTTGTTGGTTTGAAAGTCAAGTATGAAAAATTTCATCAAGATCGGGATAAAACCCACAAACGAACCCACCCACAAATATCCTTCTATATATAACGGGTGTTTCATAATTGGTGTCCCGTCTTTAGGTCCAAATAACGGCTCAAGGAGAACAGGTGGGGGGGAAATGAATATTGATTATTTGGTTTTAATGTCCCCTAATTCAGAATAAAAACATTTCGCGTCCCTGCCTGTGAAGGAATAAATTTTGAAAGGAGTCCTGCACTTTATCTAAACTTTATCAGCACAGAGTAAAAGGGGTCCTTTCTCTATCGTCTTTCCACTCTTTCTCAATTGTCTACTAACTCGCTATTATCTCCAGTTACTGACCAATTTTAAAGATTTTCAAGAAATTGTTAAGTACTAAGAAATCTCTTCTCTAAAAAAAGGCGGAATTCTATGCATTGTTACAAATTGAAACATATCTATATTGCACAAATTTTGCCTTGCATTGTTGGTCAAGAGATATATATTTTTAATCCGTGGAGAGTGTTTGTTAAATGCGTGTTGATACCATTGTTGATAAGTATTGTTTCACAAATTTTGCCTTGCATTGTTGGTCATGAAATATTTCTCAAATATATGCCTTTCCATAACAATATATATCGATTTATTATCAATAATTATAAATTTTCTAAATTATAAATGTTAGGTAGACAGTGACTTTCATCTTCCTTTGCAGATCAATTGTGCAAAATTTCCTGAATATGTGAATATAACTCTAGATTTGTATAAGAAACAAACAAACAAATCCACAAACAAACATCCTTCTACCCGGGGTTGCCCGATTTAATTACACTTGTCGGTAAAGAGATAGATCTCAAAAAATTAAAATTGTAACTCTCTATTGGAATAAATTTGAAATATCTTAAAAATGAGACACATGAAAACACTTAAAATTAATACAGTAAGAATTCCTAATAAATATTTGAAATTTTTTTTTACAGAATCACAATGGATAGACCTCTCCAAGAATGCAATTGCTAGTCTAAATAATTTCTTACTAACGTAATCTTACTTTAGATGTACAGATGATGTTGTACCAATTCCCTTTCTTCTCTCGATGTCTTGAATCAAAACTTGGCCATTCAACTCTTTTTCTAGCTATCGCCGATTCTTCTATTGACCTGC